>JBBBDQ010000346.1:3325000-3335000 GCA_037127315.1 Ascarosepion bandense | reverse complement strand
CCCTTCTCTCTCGTCTATCCATTTCCTCTCACTCTCTTTCTTTTAAATCGTTGGCCTTCCTGCTCTCTCACCTCGATTCCATTTCCTGCCAGCACCCTTATTTGTTGATCATCCGTTTTTGCTCGTAATGCCTTATTCATGTATACCATATAATCTACAACAGCTGTGAATATTTCCATCCATTACTGTCACCGAACCTCTGCGCACCCCCTACCACGACAAGCATACAATTTACATGTCAAATTTTCCTTTTCTACGCATACATGCGTACGCGAATTAAATATTCAAACAGATACCTTTTACTATCTCGTTGCATACGTGAAATAGCGTCTTTCTAAACTACACAATTTGGAGAGAAAATGTTTTTTTGATATTTACAAATACGCACATAAAATGAAGCGGACATTTATTTTAAAAACAGCGTGTGTCCTAATTTATTCATTCATACGTCCAGTAGGAATTGTAAGGTAACAGAGAACGAATATCAAGATATACAAGTGGAACACTTATGTCGTAAACATAGGAAAATATACTTTTTCATCTATCAGTCACTTAATTGCTATACGCGATACACGCATGCGCGGTGATGTCTCTTTCGATCCATGAATGACTAGGCAGAAGATTTCTTTGTGCGATAGATTGGTTGCCAACCCCGGCCACAGAACACAATCTGTCCCCCTAATTAACTCATAGATGGAGGGAGAAGAGATGAATTCATGCTTTCTCTTCGGGTATTTGTGCGTAATTCAGTCAGTCAGTTAAGTGCCATACGTGATACACGCTTGGGCGATCATGTCTCGAAAGAGACATGAATAACTGGGCAGAAGATTATCCCGCAGTAGGTTGCTATTGCTTTCTGCGGTAGACTGGTTGCCAGCCAAGGCTATAGAACGCAATCTGTCCTATTATTTAACCTATAACTGGAGAGAAGAGACGGATTAATTCCTTTCCCAAGGGTATTTGCGCGTAAGTGAATGCAAAGTGAATGTGCGTAATTAAATTAAACAAATTCGACAGGAATTCGAACTAGGCTCTCCGGTTTCTCATTTCATGAATCCATTTTTTAATATTATAGATAGATAGATAGATAGATAGATAGATAGATAGATATGAACACATTTAGATAGATAGATAGATAGATAGATAGATAGATAGATAGATAGATAGATAGATAGATAATGAATAGACAATGACTAGACTTAGATAGATAGATAGATAGATAGATAGATAGATATGAACACATTTAGATAGATAGATAGATAGATAGATAGATAGATAGATAATGAATAGACAATGACTAGACTTAGATAGATAGATAGATAGATAGATAGATAGATAGATAGATATGAACACATTTAGATAGATAGATAGATAGATAGATAGATAATGAATAGACAATGACTAGACTTAGATAGATAGATAGATAGATAGATAGATAGATAGATAGATAGATATAGAATACATTTAGATAGATAGATAGATAGATAGATAGATAGATAGATAGATAGATAGATAGATAGATAATGAATAGACAATGACTAGACTTAGATAGATAGATAGATAGATAGATAGATAGATAGATAGATAGATAGAACACATTTAGATAGATAGATAGATAGATAGATAGATAGATAGATAGATAGATATGAACACATTTAGATAGATAGATAGATAGATAGATAGATAGATAGATAGATAGATAGATAGATAATGAATAGACAATGACTAGACTTAGATAGATAGATAGATAGATAGATAGATAGATAGATATGAACACATTTAGATAGATAGATAGAGAGATAGATAGATAATGAATAGACAATGACTAGACTTAGATAGATAGATAGATAGATAGATAGATAGATAGATAGATATGAACACATTTAGATAGTAGATAGATAGATAGATAGATAGATAGATAGATAGATAGATAGATAGATAGATAGATAGATAGTGAGGCGTGGGATTTGATGTTACTGTGCTATGTTAATACATACTGACAGGATTTATTAAAATATACCGACCAGTCAAAAACGCATCACTCGTCAACCAAAGGAAATCCGATCCGGTTTTTTATTCTTTATTCTTTTATCTTTCGCTCTCAAACATAATGAGCTTGTATGAAAATTAATAGCACACAGAATAACATTAAATGATGGCACTGATGTAATCCCATAATTGCAAAGCGTTTAATTCGCACCAAGTTGTTTTTAATCATTTCACCCCAAATAAAGCAATGAAGCCACGAAGATGAAAGGGGATTACTGAGTGTTAGATAGTAAGAAAAATGCTATTAAGGACAGCGAACAATAACAAAAAAGAAGAGGAAGTAAGAAGACAGAAGATAGCGAATGACATTGTATTTAATTTTCTGAGGATCGAAATTCACTGGAAAGCACAAAGCCGGAAGAGATTTCCACAAGCGAAACGTACGATAGAAGAAACTGTTAGCATAGAACTTGCGTCTACATATAGCCATTTCAACTATAATATGATGAGTCCTTGTCATTACTCTAGGATTCTTCTTCTTCCTTCACTCTCAACCCCGAAAGGAGACGTTTGGGTGCCGACGTGCTGAGTTGTTCACCATTCTCCTTCATCTTGTCGCGGTCGTGTGCCAGACCCTTGCTCTCCGCGAATGGTTTCTAGGTGAAATCATGATGCGACGTTGAGCGTTTTAACCTGGCGGAGCTCATCCTTCTCCAGTACGGCAACTTAGTACTGCATATAAATTCATAAAGTCTAAGTACCACTAGAACAATTAGAAAGTATTTAGAGAAAAGACACAGGACAGCTACGTTACGGCAGTGAGAAATTGACTGAAGCCGAGATGCCAGGTCAGGATCAATAACATTGCAGATTTGTTCGCAGGATTATTTTCAATAATATTTAACAGTAGACGATATGTGACAGGAATATTCAAAGAATGGACGAATTGTTGATTTATAATTATGTAAGATAGATTCTGGAGATCAAAATCGTCTAGCACGATACAGTGAAACAAATTTCATTACAGGAGACCTAGCAATTGATCTAATATAGTCTTTCCACTTCATATCTCAGCGGAAAATGTTAACTCGAGAATGCGCAACAAGCCACTAATGTGCAGGTTAGCACTAGCCATGCTGGTCTAAGGCAGAAAAGTTTCTCCAGATGATTAACAGAGAACAGTTTCGTTTTGCAGGCGTTAGAATTAACAAACCATTCTTTACTGCAGTTACCAACAAATTGTAGATCATTTTAAAGATCAGCGGACAATTTAATCTTATCGTACTGATGGGAGTTAATATCAAGACAAGAATAAATAGATTTATCACCAACATAGATTCATTCAGTTAGGTAACATACTTTATTCACGCTTAGGTGATCAAGTCTCCTAAAAGACATGACTGACTGTGTAGAATATCTGCCCGCAGTAGGTTTACCATTACTTTCTGAAGCTATAGGACCCAGTCTGTCCTGCTATTTCATCCACAGATGAAGGGAGAAGCGACCCTTTCCCAAGGGTATTTGCGTGTAAATGAATGCAATGAATTCAGCTGGAATTCGAAATCGGCTCTCCGATTTCTCGTTCAAAGCCAATGTTCCAATTTGCTTTTATTTATTCACACATTGAAGCGTTCTTTCTACGTTTCTTTCTTTTCTTTTTTTTTTTTTTTTTTTTTTTTTTTTTTTTTTTTGCTTTTTACTTATGTGCCTTGTGGTGTAGTGGTTATCGGCTCGAAACGAGAAAGCGGCGATCCGAGTTCGAATTCCAGTTGATTCACTTGCATTAACTTAAGCGCAAATCACCTTGGGAAAGTTGCACTCCCGATCAAAAATTTAAGACCACTTAAAAAGAATTTTTTTACAGATAGATTTTAGACTCCTCCCACTTAAGGTTACCAATACTACAATCTAAAAGGTTATGAAAACAAAAAGCTACATTCCAAACATTTTATATATTCTTTACTGCAGTTACCAACAGATTGTAGATCATTTTAAAGATCAACGGACAATTTAATCTTATCGTACTGATGGGAGTTAATATCAAGACAGGAATAAATAGGTGTATCATCAACATATATTCATTCAGTTAGGTGGCATACGTGATACACGCTTGGGTAATGATGGCTCGAAGGAGACATGACTGACTGGGCAGAAGGTTTTCTTGCAGTAGATTGCTATTACTTTTTGCGGTGAGACTGGTTGCCAACCAAGGCTACAGAACCTAATTTGTCCTGCTATTTAACCCATAGCTGGAAGGAAAAGAGACGGATTAATATCTTTTCACAAGGGTATTTGCGCGTAAGTGAATGCAACGAATTCACCAGGGATTCAAACTCGGCTCTCCGATTTCTCGTATACACTGCACCTCAACGCGCATCCTAGCCTAGATTTCTCTTCTTAAAACAGTAAATAATTCCCCTTTCTGGAATTTAAAAGTTCCCTAATTGATCACGGCACAAAACCAAAGGTAGGTATATATGTAATGCTACCTTTAGGTTCACAGAATTTGAACGAATTGATCAAAACAAAAAATGACATTAAAAAAGATGACATTTTCGCAAGGATTTTAAAAATAAATATTCTTTCGCTTTTTCTTAATTTCATTCATATCTCCAATACAAGACCCAAGATTCACTCAAGGCAGAGGATTACTGAATGTTGTATGAACATAAACAGAGGATGCAAGAAGCGCAGATTATGAGGATATGTAGGATGGATAATGGTTGGCTTGAAGAGGTTAGGATCGGAGTGATCAGAAAAGCATCCTCTTGGATGCCTAATCATCAAAGTAGTGTTTTTTTTTCGAAAGAAACTTTCTTTTTGACAATGAAAGGTCAATAAAAAAGAGGGTTGTTCGTCCCAGTGTACGTGTCATGGTAAAGGTCTAAACTTCTTACTTTTTGTATTTTGTGAAAGGACGTAGCAAATCAAAATATTTTCTATGGAACTAGCAATAGATTAGCGAGAGGTTTGCGACTGTGAGGAAAGGTGTTGTAGGGTAGAAAACAGCTGATCACACTTCAACAAAGAAAGATCACTTTACTCTAAAACCTTGTAGGAAGATTGACTCAGCCCTCTCTTCCAAGTGGTGATGTGCTAGAGGCCAGCCTAAAATATCGGCATTCAATTTCATACCTGTTAGGCAGGCTTGAACGCCCCATGTTAGTATTAGTATAATTAATTGGAATGTGACACTCTATCCACAGAAAGTGAATTACTTCCAGTGTTCATCATAAAATAATGGACTCTATTGGTCTATTTCAGGGGTTTTCAAACTTTTTCACTTACAGACCCCATTATATTTCAAGTTTTAGTCTAGGAACCCACTATAAACGCTTATGAAGTTTATACATAAACTTTTACTAAAAATCGCTTATAGTTTTGCATTAACGTAGTAAAAACTGGTTTTAAGCTTACTTTAAATTGATAAATTTGAATTTTCACTTGATAATATTAATAAGTAAAAATAAATATCCAGACATTGAAAATTTATACTTTGAATTTCACGTGATGAGTTAATCCACGGACCCCCTATCTTATCCTTGCGGACCCCCTGAAGTCCGCGGACTACAGTTTGAAAATCCCTGGTCTATTTGTATGCAAATTACTGGTCAAGCTCAAGGCGCTGCTTGATGACAATCAACCAATCTGTTGAATACATATCACACACCATATCCCATTTCCTCTTACTTGTTCTAACATTCTTCTTTGCCAAGGAAGCTCTTTGGAAAATGTCATAGCTATCAATCTACACTGAAAATCATTATTTGAAACCTTGGCTTTGACGTGATTCGGAATAAATCATATTTTGCTCGGAAACTTTCTTGACGGCTACAACCTCCAGGAATTTAAATGCAATGTCAATACTCATCTCTTAACCACTTGACTCTAGTTCTTTCCACACCACCCTGTATATCCTTCCCATTCTCTCCGCCTTTGCAACTGTCATCACACCTGTATTCCTATCATTCTCTTGCTCCATTCTAACTAGTTCGTCTTTCTCTTCACTCTCTTCAATCTATTTTTTTTACTCTGATGTAGTCCCCTAATCTTTTTACTCTTATGAAGCCCCCTAATCTTTTTACTCTTATGTAGCCCCCTAATCTTGTTACCTTTATGTAGCCCCCTAATCTTTTTTCTCTTATGTAGCCCCCTGCACATCAGTTGCGTTACCGCCTTGCTCGGGGTGATACGATTAAAAAAAATCAATAATTTAGAACTTTATGATATAAGCATCATTGCGCAGAGTCCATTTAAAAAAGCGTACCAGAATCCATATTCCTGGCGCTTCAGAATAATACTAAAATAATTAATTATGCACAGATGAATAACAAGACCGAAAAACTTTTTTTTTTTAACGGGTTTCGGTCCGAGAACGGACTTCTTCCGAAAGCATTTTCTAACGTCTATTCATCCGGACATTATTTCGGACCTTTCAGTTAGGATATATTTTAGGTTCATACATACCCGTATCAAAGTATGCACAATCCTATTTTACTAGTCTTGACTCACTTCTACCCTTATTTTTACCTTCCTACTATGCGTTTTAAGCTCCCTGTTGTGTGTTCAAAATAGAGTGTTAAGAAATCAATTAGTCTGATGATACCGTAAGGTCAAAATCATGGTAGCGTAGTCAACGGGTCTTCCTAGTTTAATATATATATATACATATATATATATATATATATATATATATATATATATATATATATATATATATATATTCAATTGGAAACCAGTTATTTCGCGACCTCGATTTTTACCTTTCGGCGTTTGCAGGAGATTTACATTAACTGATTTTACCGTTTTTTTTAAACGCTCACGTAACAGGGATCTTTTATGAACGCGCAATTTTCAAAATTAGAAGTTACTCAAAGGTCTTAGAACACTTTCAGCCATGATTGTATGATCCTAACAGGTATTTATTTGCATGGTATCACTTGGACATAATTTCTGTTCTTTCATTTAGTAATTCATCTTTCTCTGGGAACATCATAAAAGCCAATTTTTCCTTCTGGTATAATCTGCATATTTTACCACCGTTGTAAGGTTTTGATGTTTTTACTATACTCCAAGTTATATCGGGATCGTTTCAGTACTTTAATTTTAAGTTCCACACGTGGCTAGCCAGTATTATACAATTTTTTTAGGTTGTCCAGTTTAAATGTAGACTTATGTTTATTCCATCTGACTTTAAAACTGTCTTTGGTAGATCCTAAATATGATTTGCTTTGATCATTTATGTCATGAACTTTTGCTTTGTAAATAATCCCTTTTGTATTACAAAGTCCGTTTAAGGGGGCATTTTTCTCCCTAAAGTTACATTCCTTGTTTATGATGTTTTGTACGTTTTATTTAGGTTTCTGGCTTTTTGTTTTTTTTTTGTTTTTGTTTTTTGTTTTGTTTTTGTTTATGAAAGTTTCTAAATTACTATAACTCAGTTTGATTGAATTCCTATTGCAATATTTGTTTAATTCTGAGTTTTTGTGGAAAGTATTTATCAATTGGTTTAAAACATATTTGTCCTATTTTGGTTTTTCCTTCCAATAAATATACATTTTACCCTACATCTATAGCTCGACTCGAAGTTTTATGCACTATGCTATCATCAGAGATTCTAATGAACTCAGTTCATTATAAGCACCTGATGATTACACAGTAGTATAGACGTAGAATAATATGTATAGTTATTACTATATACTTCATAGATGTGTTGCATTACATCGAGCACTGTTTTATTAACACCAGAAATATATTTATACGTGTGCGTATAGATGCGTATATATCCATATGTATATTTATTGATAAGCAGATCAATATATATATATATATATATATAGTGTATCGAGGCAGCAAATAGTTTTCTAAACAAATACTGTTCAATATAAGAGACAATGAATGTCTATTATGTTTAATCATGAGCCGTTCTAAACGTCGTATTTTGGCTTTAATTTCAGTGGAAAATAAAGACAAAAATTCTCCAACATTTGGATAATTTTTTATTAATTTGGTTCTAAGCTTTCGGCTCACATGAGCCATCTTCAGAGAAGTTATTAAGACGGTAACACAATAACATCCACCATCACCAACGATTTTATTTTGCGTTGACGTAAAACTCCGCTATGCAACGGCAATAGTTACCAAAAATAATAAACGCAGTTCTCAAATTTGCGATGCGGTTTTATGACGTCACACCGCGTGATAGCGCGAAATGACAACAAAACCATGTATTCAAATGTAATGTAACGTGTTATGTCCGGATTTAAAGGTGATTTTATTAAGTGTTGGTTTTTTAGATTAGATGTACATGGCCTCCAATATCTGAAGGTTGTTTTATACTGTGTGTATGAGTAAGGATTATTGTATTGTTGACTAAAATCTGTCTCTTATATTTAACAGAATATATATATATATATATATATATATATATATATATATATGCACGTGTGTTGTGTATGTCTATGGTTTTAATTTTTTCCTTTCTTCTTTTTTTTCTGTTTAGCTACATTTTAGGGGATAAATTTGACACATTCTAGGCCAGGCATAATTATACATTTATTAAAAAAATTATGCACTGATAAAAAAAAATAATTTGTAAGAGTAAACAATGTCGATTCGAAAATAAACTCGTAGCTTCTGACAAGATTTAAGCCGGTCTGCCGCATTAAAAAATGACCCATCTTTCACGGACGTCGCCATAACCACTTCAGTCATGGAATCTGCTACCTCCTGCATTGAATGTGGATTGGTGTTTGAGCTAGTGTCAGAACTGCGCTGTCTAAGATGAGTGTATGTTGGGAGGCGGGTACCGATGTCCATCATGTATTCTCGGTACGCACATAACATTGTAGATCGATAGATGTCAAATGCACCTCCAATTTTTTTAAAAAATTCGTCAAATCTAATAATTCACCTCTCTTTGTCATGAGCCGACCGTTGTTCGGACAGACTCCCGAGGTGTCAGAGTACAATTGATACAGGTTTCGAGATATCCGAGGTGTCAATGTACAGTGATGCCTAATTAATAAATTCATATTCTGAATTGCAATGTGTTTTGGCACGTCAGTGTTTGTGTGCGAGTGTTTGTATGCGCGATCGCTGAGATTAGCAAGAGTTACAACGAAACTGAAGTTCCCGGTGAGGATCGAAGTCACAAAAATAATAACTGGTCATCTAACCATCACACGATAATAAGGCGCCAAAGGTAATCCCTTATAATGTCATCGACTGTTTCCTACAGCTTCTCGCCCCAGCAGCTTAGAAGAAACAAAGCCATTAAATTAACATGATTTGAAACTGTGTCTCCGTTTCTTTTCGTGACTGACCCTATCTCCGGACATGGCGTACACATACTCCGATGAGTTTTCATGTTCAAGCAGCTCGTTGTAATGTCAAGGGGACAGGCTGGACATTTTTCCTGCTGAGAGTTCAAGATTCAAGAAGAATAGAATAAGACAAAAATAAAAAGCTCATTCTTTCCGCGTGACGAGGTCTTGCATGGCGATAACCATTTAGCGATACACCGGTTCAGTATTTTTGCTTGTTTTATACTTATGCCGATTGTGTTATTTTTAGTATTTTTCATTTCCCTCACTTTGTTCCTAAGGCTTTTAACGCCGAGAAAAATAAACATAATTATAACAAAATAACAAAAAACAAAAGATATGATAATAAAACGAAAAACACGTTAAAATGTAACAAGAAGAAACAACGAAGTGTACCAATTTCATCTATCTATCTATCTATCTATCTATCTATCTATCTATCTATCTATCTATCTATCTCATTCTGTTCATTATCTATCTATCTATCTATCTATCTATCTATCTATCTAGTCTTTCCCTTATCTATCTATAATCTTTATCTATCTATCTATCTATCTATCTATCTATCTATCTATCTATAAGTCTTTCCCTTATCTATCTATCTATCTATCTATCTATCTATCTATCTATCTATCTATCTATCTATCTCATTCTGTTCATTCTTTCTATCTATCTATCTATCTATC
>JBBBDQ010000346.1:3317500-3322500 GCA_037127315.1 Ascarosepion bandense | reverse complement strand
CAATTTCTTACTACTGCAAAATATATATATATATGTATGTCACTTTTTACTTCTGAAAAAATTATATTTTTTACTTACACGCGTTTTACTAGAAATGCCGATTTTTTGAGGATTCATTTAAAGAATGATGGTAATACCAACCGGTTTAAACATGAAAGGCCATACAAACAAATGGCTGTCTCCTGGTGAAAATCGAACCTTTAATCCTTTTCTACGTTCTCTGTCAAGCTTTTATTTTTATTTTTATTTTTTTATTTGACAATATTTAATCTCTGGCGTGCCGAGATTGTTAACAAAGAAGATAGTGCAAGTAGACCAATTCATAATTTACCAGCTGATATTCCTATTACTAGTTTTAAAATCTATCACTTGAATGGCTTACATAAATGCTTATTTTTTATTGCTTGTCCGAAAATGAACTGAAAAAAAGAATAGCCTTTTCTCACTTATTGAGTTTGCATGCATTATGTGCGTTTTGAAACAGGTTTGATTTGTCTTGTTGTGTTGACCAGCACTGTTTTCCATTTGATTGACCTGCACTAGTTTTTCTATACCCAGCCGTCCAAAATGAACGCCAGCCACGAAATACGGCCCAAGTCCGCCAGGACCAGATCGAGTCGGAGCTTGACCACGCCTTAACTGCCAACAGTGCGACCGTGTCCGCTACGCATCCGGCCTTCAGTCCGGGGGCCAACCACCGCTTCATGGCTAGCCTCATGTCGGCTGAAACGTGTGCCAAGCTGGAACCAGAAGATGGAGGTCAGTCTAAACAAATCAACCATACACATACACACACACGTACACATATACTTACACACACACGCACGCATGCACGCACACACACATATGTACACACACACGTATACATATACATACACACGCACGCACACACACATACGTACATACACATACGTACACACATATACAGAACTATAAAAATATGCACGCATACATTCTAACAAGCAAACAAATACGCATATATGCACATAGAAACATACGAACAATCACATACATTGACGCCTCAGCACGAGTACCTGTTCATGCAAAATTACAGAAATGCAGTCATTTGCACAAACCCGGGTAATAATGCGAATATGCACAATTCCGATTAGTACAAATATGAATACACGTATACTTAGATCCAGAGACTAGAATCTGGAAAGCCTCGTATATAAACATGCACACAGATAACACACATACATTCATGCAGGCACACCTGACGATGCATACATACTCAACTTCTCTCTCTGCTACATACAAGCATACAGAATCGCTCACAGATTCGTACACACGTGCAGAAACACAAACACATGCTTAAAATACATATTAGCATGTAAAAAAGAGTATGCTTTTTGAATGAGATAGATGCATGTTTCCCTAATGTTGTCTGTAGTTTATTTTTTAAGCTTTCAAAATTAAAAGAAATTGGCGGCACATAATCTTCAACATTATTCATTTTCCCTATTCGGCATAAGTCCGTCCTAAACTAAACTTCAAGATAAATAAGCTAAGGTTTAAGTAGATTTTACGGTAAATTTAGTGAATGATACTACTACTACTACTACTACTACAACTGCAACTTTAGCTGTAAAGGTCTGAATTGGTAAGACTAAGGTAGTGGTTTCAAACAATGCGGTGCACTTCATAGGTGCAGCGGGAGAGGATAACATGTGATGTGGGACGATTGAAAGCAATTAACGATTTAGAAACAGTTTCAAAAAATTCATTTGGCAAAAATAAATTTCATTTCAAAATTTAAAATATTATTATCGATTACTTCCAATTGTATGCGTGAATTTATTCCAATATAAATAATTACTAACCGATTTTATCAATGTTGTATTTTTTGTATTGTATCACTTATTAAGAATATAATAACTAGGTTCCGCAAATTGGAGGAGAGAGTTATCTGTGATAATGTTCTAACTTTGAATCAGCGGTTATCTCTCTTTAGCCCTCTTGCTGATTTTTTTTATTTTTAAATGTGCTTTTTTCATCACATAAACTTTGGGGAGGCTTGAGCAAATTTTAATTCCCAAAATGCAGCCCAGAAAAAATGTTTGGGGACACTAGACTAAGGAAAGTAGTTCTCCAGAACATTTTCAGTGGACCTTTTTTTTTCATATCGCCCCAAATAAGGGAGTCTACTGCCACTGGTGTGCATGGGCTTACATAGGAGGAAAGTTACGAGAATGAGTGACAGGTTACAGGGCGTGTCAGTAAGTGGGTAAGAGAAGAGTTAAGATACTGAGTGTGGAGTGGACGGAGAAAGAAGCATGAGAGAGAGGAGGTTAGATATAGTGAGATAGGAGATGAATATTGACTTTACACTTAAATTCCTGAATATTGTAGCTATCGGAGAAGCAAGTAAACGGAAGGGAATTCCACAGGCGGGAAGTGCGAGAAAAAAAAGCTGCTGGAGTAAAATTTGCGTTTACATTTTACGTTTATATTTTATCACAGTAAAAGGGTGGGACCTAGTTGCTAATCTTGTGGCTCGAGCAAATTCATGCATAAGGGAACCAGAGAGCTAAGTTCGTCGGAGCAGAAACCGTGAAAGTACTTGTTGACGAGACACACCGAAGCCACGTTGAACTGTGTCAAGGATGCCTAGGTGGATAGCAGGGGCACCCGACCAGCTATGGCAGCAGTATTCAATGCAACGGTGGATGGTAGATTTATATATGTGCAGGATGGTTTAAGACGGGAAAAACTTCCTGGCCCTACACAGAGAACTGACCTTCTCAGCAGCGGGTTTAGCTATGGATTCTCTATAGTCATTCCACTTGAGGTCTGTTGTGAGAGTTAACCTGAGGAGGTGCAGTGTTTTGCTTTCAGAGAGACTAGCCTGATCCATGCTAATGGGGAGGGGGGTAGGAGCGATTGTCTGTGATGGTTAATAGATAGCAGCTTCAGTTTGGAAGCATTAAAATTCAAGAGGCATTTCTTACCCCAGTCCGCCACGGATTGGAGGTCCTTTTCAAGCTCGGTAGCGAGGTTTGCTTTGTCAGCCTCAGCAGATTTTTGATCGAAGCGAGAGTAAACCCTTGTGTCGTCAGCGTATATGCCTACTTGGGATTGTATTGCATCGGGGAGATCGTGGAGATCACATAGCGATAGAGTAGCTTTCCGCTTGCGATATTGTGCCAGTGAGAAAGGGGTTGTACTTTCTTTCATTCTCTCGGAATTAGTTTTTCTGACACTTCTGCTAATGATTCCTGTACGTTGGCATTTTTTCGGAATCACTTTTTTTTTGTAAATTATTCTTCTGTCCGTACATTCTGTTAAAATCAGTTTTCTTTTTCTTTTTTTTTTTTTCAAACTATTGCTCCATTCTCCCGAAATCAGTTTTTCCCCCGTCTTTCTAAACTTATTCTCTGACACCAGCATTCCTTTTCATATAATTTTTCTATCTCTGTATCATTATGATTTTTATTTTACACTATCTCACCGAGTTCAACATTCTGTTTTGATTGTGTCGCTTTAATTTATTACTGTCGCTTATTTTCAGTATATTTATTCACAAATTCTTGTTTCTTTTGACGATTCATTAATTTGCTGAAGAATTGAACACTGCATGTTTCACTGCACATGCGCCACTTGGCACTTGTTTACGCATGCGCTATTTCTCTATTCTTTTAAATGGACAACCAAAAAAAAAAAAAGATCAGATGTTTCAATGCTTTCAATTCGTGACTCTACAAGATTAACAAGAATTATTTTTTGAAATATTGTGTTCAGATGCCACGGTGTCAGTTACTTTAGAGATATGAACTTACTAAATTTCAAAATATAGTCATTTATTGGCAATTTTGGACCTTCGTCCACACAAAAGCGTAGTATCAAAAGGACGTTTTTTATCCTTTGATACCACCATTATGTTAACTTTCTGTCTAATGTTTTAAGAAGTGATGATTAGAATTGTTTATATACAGGAATGATTTTATATTTACAACATTCTGAAAATAATATTAAGACTAATACAATGCAATATTTATTATTTAACAATTTATAAAAATAAATGTGAATTTTTTTATTAATAAATTTATATACATTTACTAAATTATAAAAATATGGGGACCAGCTATAAGGAATTTTTCTCATTATTTACCATTTTATAAAGTTCGAATCGAATGGCAATTAGTCGATGCTTTGCCAAACATTCCAATAAAATATCTTTAATACATAAGGTAAATAAACAATCTAATAAATAATGCTTACTAGTATTACGGCTATATCGTGTTGAATACATTGGTTCCCCTCCGATCGCCGAAGTTAAGCAACATCGAGCCTGGTCAGTACTTAAATGGGTGACCATTTGGGAATATCAGTTGCTGTAAACGTAAAGACCAAGAATGCTCCTCCAGGTTTTGGGTTGGGTGCAGGGCTAACAACTCTGCCTCGTAAAAAAACAGTTTGTTGCAGCACCATATGCCCTATGCACCATCTGGGTGTGATGGATAAATGATGATGATTGTTGCTCTAAATTCTGAAGAACAAAAATATACATTAATTCAATTTTATCATATATTTAAGTTTTATTATAATTCTAATCATCGCTTTTAAAGCATGAAATATTACCTCGGAGTATGGAGTTGAAATAATAGCAGCGTCAAGGGAAAAACTGCCATTTGACACTGTTTTTTTCTTTTTTTTTTTGCAGGCAGAAAGGTTTAAAATTACCCATTTACTTTTTTTACCCTCTTTTCTGTAATATAGAGACAGATTTTAGGCCTCTGTTAATGATGTGTTTAAATTAAAATATTTTAACTATAATATATTACCCATTTAACTTAATGATATTCTAGGATAATCTTAATGATATGCTATCATGAAAATTATTGTCACTCAGTTTTTCACACAAAAATACTTGACTTCAGAAAAGGTAAATTATTGTTTACAGACCGCATCATTTAAACAAAAATAAATCTTAGAGTACTGGTTAGAATTCAGACAACCCTAACTATGATGGGGTGGTTTGAACCCGGTGAGCCTGTTAT
>JBBBDQ010000346.1:3295000-3312500 GCA_037127315.1 Ascarosepion bandense | reverse complement strand
TTATCAGCAAAATTTGCGTTGCGGTACAGTGGATATCGGCCCGGAACGTGAAATCAGAGAGCCGATTTCGAATTCCGGTTGAATTCGTTGTATTCACTTACGCGTAGGAAAGGTATTAATCCGTCGCGTCTCCCTCTAGCTATGGATTAGATAGAAGCACAGATTGGGTCCTGCAACTAGTCTATCGCAGAACATAGCAACCTACTGCGGGGAAATCCTTTGCCCAGTCAGTCGTGTCACTTTCGAGACATGATCCCCCAAGCGTGTATTATGCACGACACTTATCTGACTATCAGCAAAAAGGGGAAAATATTAAGCTCTTTTTTATTTTTCTTTGTTTTTGTTAAAACATTTTATACTTATCTTTAAAGTATTTGATTAAACTTTTGTTCAAGAAAAACTTTTCAAATATGATTATAGTTTTTTTTTTTATCTCTGTCTTCAGTATAAGGATGTGTCTTATATCCTGATACGTCTTTCATTTCGAAAACTATGATGTGTGTATATATATTAGTGCGATATCAACATGTATAAATAACTGCACGCGAGTCAGGTATTTGAGAACATTTTTCGTAAATACTAGCACTTGACGCGCCAATTCCTGTAAGTTCTATCCAGCCATTCTGATTCTTCTGTTTAGTAATATAAGATTCATCGCGAATAGAAAAAAAATGTATAAAAGAAAGAAAGTGAAACATATTCCGTTAAAAGGAATCTATGACAGCGATCCAATCGTCTCCATCCTTGCATCAGACCCATCTCCCGGAGAGATGGAAGCGGTTTGAAGCAGCGAACTGGAGACCAAATAATTCCAGGAGCAACAAGCGTGAAATGTGTTGATATAGACGATCTCACGCCGACATTGAACGGAATAAATGGACGACGTTGCTACAGTTGTTGCTGTCAAAGTTAGAATGGCGCGAAAATGAGAAAGTCATATTGCGAAGAATGGACGAGGTGGTGGGGGTGAACATATATAAGCGTATAAGAAATCAGAATCATTTTTTTCTTTTCTCCTTCAAGATATGTTTATCTAAGTATATCACAGGGTTGGAGGGAAAAGCTGGAGAAGAGAAAGTTTTAAATACCAATTGATAGGTCGGAACCCATCATCGAGAGCCTATTGGGCCGTTGTCAGAGGTTGACAAGAAGAGTAACAGCTTCTAGCTACTGCTGCCAGTACAGTTAAGTAGCTACGATAGAGTGATTTGTCCAAGTGCTCATTCGCCTACCATTTTTTTTCTGTCAAACATTTATGACGTGCCAGTAAATATATATAATTTACTAAAACTTGTGGCGATACAAAATAGCACAGGGAGAAGTGGGTATATGCCTTTTATAATGGGTATTAAAGTAAACTGAATAGAAGTCAAATTTTGATATAGAGCCACTGATTTCGGTTGCCATAAAATATGCATTATATCACACACACAGCACACGGATATATATATATAAATATATGTGAAGTAATATAGTTTTATGGTGTGCTATATTTATAGAATAAAGGGCTCAATATCAGAGAGAGTCTGTCGCTTTTGAGAATAACGTTTGATTAATCAAAATGCCACTCACTTAACTTTCTCTCGAATTTTATATAATTATATAATCATTAATTGAGCAGTGATATTTCATGCCGACTTTGAAGTTTCGCGAAGGCATTATTGCAATGTGTTCGCTCTTCAGGGTCATTCACTTTTTCTGCTTTATAGTCATCTCAATAACGAGCATTTTATGACCCCAATGAATCTGCTTCCCTTTTCTTTCTACCAGTAAAAAAAACTTGGAAAAAAAAACCCAGCAATTTTGGTACTAAACATCTTCACATTTTAACACTATATATATATATATATATATATATATATATATATATATATATATATATAAAGGAAAACTCAACACGTCATTTCAATTGGTTATAAATTATAAATCATTTCTATGAACTTGATTAGCTCATTTCATCAGACATTACAATATACCTTCCATTTGGTACAAAAAATTTTGACGGCTCACCGGCTATACCTATATTGCTACCTGCATGTATATATATATATATATATATATATATATATATATATATAGGCATCTGCAGACAGATCTATTTCGCTGTATCACAGTTCATCAGTAAGGTTAGACATCCGATTGCTTCTAGCCATGATTGAAACCCGACCGAATTGACATCATTCGGTGATTCTACCTCTGAACTCGGTAGAGGAAGGCGAACTTTAGCATTTTATATACAATGTAAACACACGCCAGTAGCCGAGAGTGTTCAAATTCATTACTGAATGAAATATATGAATAAAAAAGGACAAGAGGAAAAACTATTCTTAGTCGACGCTTTTTATTTTTATATACATAAGCGAAGGTTTATATAGGTATTTAAATTTTGGAACGTTCATGAATAGTCATCAGTTTGTTGAAAGATCAGTGAAAGCACATGAAGGACACAAAGTGCCATAATTCAAAATCTGGCAAAAGTAAGCGAGTAATATTCAAGAATCTTTCCTAATGAATATCACTTTCTCTTTTGATTAGTGTGGCATTTTTTTATCAAAAGTTTTGGTCGAATTTATTTCTGTGTGTGACTAAATTGATAAATTGTTATGCATGAGGTCCCTCTGGTGTTCACAGAAACATTTTCTTTTTAAATTTCTGCATGTTTCCCAAAGTAGTCCACCATCGAATCTTATCAAAATATAAATTTGTGCCCCGGCTTTTTTCAAATCTCACATTCCCCGAAAGAGTTACGACGTTTCCAAGCCAACATACACAAGCACAATTATATTTTAAAACGTTTAAATCCATCAACTCATATTTTTGAAGATGCATAGCACATACGTCCATCGTATCACAATAACAATCTAAATTGTATTCATATAAAAAGAGTAATTTTATTTCTCAAGCGATACACTATCTAAAAATATTTACACACACATATTTATATATTAGTAAAGTTTTGTAATTTGCTTGAAGCATTGTGTAAAATAGTTATATGGGTTATGTCTTGAAGGCTGTCACAATGCGTTGAGTAAAATAAAGGAAGGTAAAGTGTTTGGGTATTACCTTTTTCTTAAACATTAATATTTTGACATCAAAATCTCATCTTCAGAATGGCACAGAAGCTTTTGTCTGTCCGGGTCTCTTCACGGCCACTTCTTTACCTTCCTTTATTTTACTCAACGCACTGTGACAGCCTTCAAGACATAACCCATGTGTATATATATATATATATATATATATATATATATGCGTGACTCTTCAGAAATGAATTGTGTTCCCTCGGTCACTGGCGTCTGTATACACTGCTTACATACAAGACGTTAAAATTTCCCTTCTCTGACGCCGATGGCTTAGGGTGTAGAGACTCCGACTGACACCAAATCGGTCGAGTTTCGATCCCGGCTAGAAGCAAGTGGATATGTCTAGCCACACTGATGAGCTGAGATACAGCGAAACAGGCCTGTATGTGGATGATGAATATATATATATATATATATATATTAGTCATCCACATACATGATGATCTGTGATACAGCGAAACAGGCTTGTATGTGGATGACTAATATATATATATATATATATATATATATATATATTCATCATCCACATACAAGCCTGTTTCGCTGTATCTCAGCTCATCAGTGTGACTAGATATCCACTTGCCTCCGGCCGGAATCGAAATTCGACCGATTTGGTGTCAGTCGGAGTCGCTCACCCCTAAGCCATAGGCACATGGAATCAGAGAGCGGAAATTTTAGCGTGTTATATATAAGCGGCGTATACACACGCCAGTTACCGAAAGAACTCAATTCATTGCTTATGAGTTATGCATATATCGCCGAAGAATTTTCCTCTCTAGAATGCCCAATCGTCATGAGAGCATAGTGGAACCTTGATTTACGAACTTAATCCGTTCCTGAAGGCCGTTCAAGATCGGAAATATGTTCGCAATCTGAAACTATTTTCTCCGTAGGAATCAATATAAAATAATTTAATTTCCTTGGTTAAAGAACTTGGGACGCGCACTTTCCTTTCCCCTCCTCAGAAGACAGTTCTTCTGCTGCTCATTTTGAAGGTCAATGATCTCAGCTCAGTGCAATGAACAGTACGGTGGTCTTCCATAAGATCTTCGATATCTTCACTGTTGACATCCATGCCAAATAATATCTAGTGACAGTCACTCAGTCACTCACTTTGCAACCTCAGCTGCTATTATCAATACCTTATTTTTATCACGTGTTTTGCGATAATTTCTTTCTTTCTTCACTGCCATTGTTTTTCCCTAAAATTTGATTACGACATGACTAAGGTCTATTGAAGGGAAAAAAGGCACAGTACAATGAAATTTGAAAAGAAAAGCACAACACAGCATACGTATGTATATAAGGCGGCGGTCGACTGAGAAATTATTCCGTTCGAGTAAACTCAGTTCGACTCAGTTTTGTAAACTTGTTCGTGAACCCAAATTTTATTCAATAACCGAGGCATTTTTCTCACAATTTTTCAATTCTATTTACTCGACATGTGAGACGTTCAAGAACCGAGGTTGCTCTCTCTCTCTCTCTTGCTATATATATATATATATATATATAAGATTTCACGATTATTCACGTCAGTAGATATAAATAAATATACTGTTTAATTATAAAAAGCAGAGCATCTACTTAAATACGAGTCCCCATTAAAAATAATGTTTAAACAAATAAATTTAAATACACACACACACACACACTCTCTCTCTCTCTCACACACACACACGCACACACACAAATTCATTTATGAATAGACATATATATGCATATATATATATATGTGTATTCATAAATAAATTTTCTTTATAATTTTCTGCATGTTTTCACTCACAAGTAATTTACTTAGAAGGAAAATTCTCGTTAATGCCGCCATCGAACCTTATCTACGCCCCGTTTTTTTTCCTAATCCCCCCCCACACACAAACACATACACACACACACACACACATATATATATATATCCGTGTGATTGTGTGTGTGATATAATGATTATCTCATAGCAACCGAAATCAGAGGCTCTACATCGAAATTTGATTTTTATTCAATTTAACTTAATACCCAGTGAAAAGGCATAGATCCACTTCTCCCTGTGCTAGTTTGCATCGCCACTTGTCTTAATAAATTATATATATATTTACTGGCACACACGCACACACACACAAACACACACACATACATATATATATATATATATATATATATATATATATATATATATATATATATATATATATTGCTAAGATTTCTCGAATACAGTTTTAATAGAGTTGACAGTTCTAATACACACTAAATGACAATGCAGTGTCTATTTCAAATACAGATAATAATATTTGATTAATCAAAACGCCACTTACATCTAAACACGCGTAGATATATATATATATATATATATATATAAATTGATTTGCTTGTTGTTAATGATGTTATGTATGCCTCATTAGTCTTGTGTGATATCAACTCTAAGTCGCGAGTTTACCACTTTACCATTGATATCTGGGCCTTGTGATTTGTAATTCCTGATAAGTGCATCCACTGCCTAGCACAATTTCTTGCATGGACTTCAAGAGAAATCAGGCTAATAGATTGTGTTTTTGTTATGGCCAAATGTTTGAAAAATCATGCCAGCCCATGAAAGTGAGATGCTCTCCCATTGGCCACACGAGAGAGTCTCATAAGTAACTGGAAGGAACGAAGTCATAGAAATGGTCACACTTGGACACCAGTTAACTTTCCGCCATATATATATATATATATATATATATATATATGGGAAGCAAGTATCTATATAGGTGTGCATTTGCCACTCTCCCGAGCACGTATGTGCAAAGATTGGGGGTATAAATAAAATATATCTGTAATGATAATATAAATAAAAGTAAAAAGTAAGATATTTCTTTACCAACGTCAGTCAGTCAAGTGCCATACGTGATACACGCTTGGGCGATCATGTCTCGAAAGAGACATGACTGACTGGGCAGAAGATTATCCTGCAGTAGGTTGCCATTGCTTTCTGCAGTAGACTGGTTGCCGACCAAGGCTATAGAACCCAATCTGTCCTGCTATTTAACCCATAACTGGAAGGAAGAGACGGATTAATACTTTTCCCAAGGGTATATGCGCGTAAGTGAATACAATGGATTCAACTAGGAATTCGAACTCGGGTCCCCGGTTTCTCATTCCGAGCCGATATCCACTGTACCACAACGCACATCTTTACCAACGTACTCACACTAAAAGGTTCTTGGGAATGCAGTTATCGATTTTCCAAAAATGTTAACTTACGCTCTAGACTTTTTTCCAAATATCTTCATTCCTGAAGGAAATATTACTTTCCCAAACCAGCATACATGATCATATTTTTTATAAAACAGAACGGTTAAATAAACAATGACATAAGGTAAATTAAAACAAAAATAACCGTTGAAACATGGCCCAGTGGATCAAAGGGTTTGTTGAATCCGTTGACTTAACCCGTTGTGGATTCAATACCTGGATGTGAACAAAAACTTAGAAGAGTTGAGTTAAAGAGAGACATCTGATATTGAAATATCTGAAAGAGGCATGACACTTGGAACCAGAACAATCTCCCCCGGTGGACGAATTAAAAAATTCACTTCTGTTGTGGAACTTCAGCTTTTTCTATGATAATGGACGCGACTTGAGTATACATATACTCCTGCCATAATGAGATCCGTTAGTTAAAGTACGTGTACGGACTGATTCGTAAGATACCGAAGTTACCCAGAGAATACTGCGTCCATAGTCATAGGAGCTCTGAGCTCCACTCAGCCAGAATAGTATGATACGAACATACTAATTCCACCACGGCTTTACTTCAAAGACCAGTATGTATATAGATATTACTTATTAATCGTATTCCTGGGTTACTAACCTGCGTTCCAGTTTGTATCTTTATGTTTAATATAACCTATTTTTTTTTATTTCAAATAATTGTTTTTTTTTTGTTTGTTTTTTTCATTATTTTGTGTAGTTCCTCACTCGGAATCCACAACGCTTCGAAATTCCGATCACTGGATGTCCCAACTTTTCTTCATTATGTGTCCTAATAATTTGTCACTAACTTCAAATCTAAACTTATGGAAATTTGTCTGTGTGTCTGTCTATCTGTATGTGTGTGTCCGTTACTTATAGACTCCGAAACGGCTGAACCGATTTTCTTGAAAATTTACACAGTTGTACTATAAGCGTCTGCGAGTGTTCTTAGCTAGGTTTTGTGTCCAGGCACCTCCAATAAATATCGAAAATCAATAATCGAAAAAAGTGGGTTATAGAAGGAGTGGTCCGATTTTAATCAAATTTGATACACTCATAGACAAAGACATAAGAAACGACATTCAAAAGTTTCAAAGTTGCAGTTCTTACAATAGTGTAGAAAATCGATAATATATATATATATCTATATCTATATATATATCTATATATATATATAAAAGGAAAGATGTTTGTGTGTGTATGTCTGTTTATCTGTCTGCATGTCCTTTATACAAATCCACAATATTTATCCGATTCTCACCAAACTTCACACAAATATTCTTTAGGCTGAGTCTGCGCTCCAGGACTATGGATTAGTTTCAAAGCTTTCATTACACCCGAGCAACGCCGGGCTAGACTGCTAGTTAAGTATAAGTGTACTTTTTGTTTTCCATTTACTCGAAAAACTTTCGTCAGTCCATATTGTTCTCCGGATCATTCGGTTGAACGATATTTATGTTGCTTTAATTCTCTTCTTTATCTGTGAGGATAAATGTCCAACATTCACTAACATAAAGGAGAACTGATATTACGCAATATTTCAGTAGTCTTACTTTTTTAGTTTCTAACGAAGTTTTCTTGCCATACGTGATACACGCTTGGGTGATCATGTCCCAAAAGAGACATGACTGACTGGGCAGAAGATTATCTCGCACTAGGTTGCCATTTCTTTCTGTGGTACACCGGTTTCTAATTAAGACAATAAAAACAAATCTACCTTGCTATTTAACCCATATCTGGAGGGAAAAGAGGTGGATTAATACCTTTCCCAAGGCTATTTGCTCGTAAGTGAATGCAACGAATTCAACCGAAATTCGAACACGGCTCTACAGATTTCTTGTTCCGAGTCGATATGCTCTACTCCACAATCAGTCATTTAAGTGCCATACATGATACACGCTTGGGCGATCTCTATCCAATCTTTCCTGTTATTTAATTCATGGCTGGAGGGAGAGGGGACGGATTCATACCTTTCTCAAGGGTATTTGCACGTATGTGAAAGCAATTAATTCAACTGGAATTTGAACTTGGCTCTCCGATTTCTCGTTTAGCCGATAACAACTGCACCACAATTGTAACACGTACTTTCACTAACTCAATGCGCCTTCGGACTCTCCGTCCTGTTAATACGCTTCCCAGAAATAAATTTAAAATGTGTTGTATTTGTTTGATTTTTGTAACTCCGATTTGTAATTTGGACTAAAATAACCTTGTGCGAGGTTTATAAGTTACTTTTCTCTTTCTGTATTGCGAAAGACTTAATAGATTTGTACTTTGGCGTTTTCACGTTAAATATTAATGTGCAACATTGATATGTTTATGTTCATAATCGTAAAAGCGTTTAGCTCGGGAAATCTGTTTTACTATTGAACATGTAGGTTGTATTCTAATAGGTTCTTTTCTCGTCTTGCACATATACACAAAGGACGACAAAGAGATAGAGAGAGAGAGAGAGAGAAAGAGAGAGAGAAAGAGGGAGATACACCCTTGCTTCTATATATTCATACCAGGTTATCCATTTGTTCAACAGAGGTCATATAGTAATAATTCACAAATCCACTTCTGGTGCACTGATCATATGCATTTCATATCTTCAAACTATTAAGACTATTAATAATA
This sequence comes from Ascarosepion bandense, assembly GCA_037127315.1. Lineage (NCBI taxonomy): Eukaryota > Metazoa > Mollusca > Cephalopoda > Sepiida > Sepiidae > Ascarosepion > Ascarosepion bandense. The sequence continues at coordinate 3,303,576 of JBBBDQ010000346.1, read as the reverse complement.
AATATTTCTCAACATTCCTAAAATTATTTTATCAATGCATGCTACTAGATTGCCAACTAGGTCTCAGCGTTTTACTGTTGAATAAGCAACCGTCCGTTCTATCCCAATCATTTTTTTCTCTCCCTTCTCAACTGTGGAAATCCATTCCGATTTCTTGCTTCCCTGCCAACTACAATCTTCAAAAATTTAAATGCAACGTCAATCGTCATCTTCGGCCTTCCGGAATCCTGTTCCTTGATTGTACTTTTTCTTTTTAGTATTCTCAATCTATTTCACACCCTGTCAACACCCTGCGTCCTAGTGACATTATCTCCTTGCTTGGGGTGAAATATTTAAACCAGCCAGAAATTAACCCAGCCAGAGAACTAGAGTAAAGGAAGTAACGTGCTGCAAATTTATAAATGCCAACTGTGTTATAGAAAAGTAGGTGACAGGGTCATCTCTACAAATGGCATAAATCCGTCACTTGCAGAGATTAATAAGAATCTTAAACACGGACAGCATAATTAAGCATATGGATTATAGAATTAAATGACAAGATGTTGGATTTCTGTAGCAGACTTGAATAGATATATAAGTCTATCATTCACACATGATTAGAATATTGCTGCCGCATTTGGTCCGATGCAACTGCTGTTTAATAAAGAGATTCTTGATAAAATTCAAAGGAGAATCTGAAAAATCATTGGTCTTGCCCTAGCGTCTCAGTTTCTCTCACTTTCCCACCGGCGTAATGTAGCTTCCCTGTTTTGTCTCTGGTGTTGTTATTCTTCCTCATGTCTAACACCAGAGACCACACACCCTTAAAAATAGCTGTATAAGTAGACTAAAGCGCTTGGGACAATAAAAATCATCGATTTTTTTTTACTTCCCTACTTCTACAAAATGACAAAACGTAAGGATACTGAAAGAAAAATAAAAGTATTTACATCTTCTTTGACAGCCGTATTTAATGAAATACTTGCTGTCCAAAGATAGATAGATAGATAGATAGATAGATAGATAGATAGATAGATAGATAGATAGATAGATAGATAGATTGAAACAGATCGAGATAAAAACATAAATAGATAGATACATAGATAGATTAGAACATGGACTGGAATAGATCGATACAGATACATCTATAGATAAATTCGAAGATAGATAGATAGATAGATAGATAGATAGATAGATAGATAGATAGATTGCAAACATTTTGTCTACTTATTTTTAATAAAATCCGTTCATACTCACGGATAATCTTTCGCGTATTATAATTGAAAGATGTAAGAAAACAACAAAATTAAAGTACATATCCTTGAGGCAATATTCATTACAAACTTAAGCCGTCAGTTAATAGAATCAGCTATGAATACTGTAGTCATGTTCTAAATAGAACAGTTTTTTCATGCTTTAACATGTGCATGACCATGACATTACAACATAAAAAAATTCCATTTTGGATAATTTGTCAATTGTTATATATATTTTTTTTTAATCATTTCACTCCGAGCAAGGCGGAAACGCCACTGATGTGCAGGGGGCTACATAAATGTAAAAAGATTAATTAGAAAAGAGTGAGGAGTACAAACTAGTTAGAAAGGAACAATAGAAAGCTGAGAAAGCAGGTGCGATGACAGATACATAGGTGGTGAGAAAGGGAAGGTTATACAAGGGAGGGGAGAGAGCTAGAGGCCAGTGGTTAGTAGATGAGTATTGACTTTGCATTTAAATTTCTGGAGGTTGTAGCCGTCAGGAAAGCAAGAATACGGAAGTGAGTTCCACAGGCGGGAAGTGCGAGAGAGGAAGCTGCAGGAGTAGAATTGTCGTCTGCATTTGGCTAACCTGACTGTGAATGGGTGGGACCCAGTTGCCAGTCTGGTTGCACGGGTAAACACCTGTTGAGGAGGCATCAGTGACTTGAAGCAAGAAGAAAATTTACAGTAATTGCTAGCAACACAGCTTTGCAGTTATTTTTTGTTACCACAACTCACACCCCTGATCACGGAAGGAGATTGAAAGTACTTGGGAACATCGAGAAATGAATAATAAAATCATCTGTCAAAGTTACAGCTCATTTCTTACATCTTTCAATTATAATACGCGAAATATTATCCGTGTCTATGAACGGACTTTATGAACAAATGAGCGGACACAATTGTAATTTATTTAATCTGATATATATTTATGTGTGTGTGTGTGTGTGTGTGCGTGTGCGCTCGCGCGTGTGTGTGTGTGCGTGCCCGCGCGCGCGTGTGTGTGTGTGTTAATGTACATTTGGGCAACAATCTTTAATTTAAACATGTTTCGTTAAAAACAACCGACAGGGAAAATTTATTAATTTTTAATTTAATTTTTCTTTTTTGTTAGAGATAATGAATGTAAAAATGTTCCATAATGTTTAACTTTCCCAGCGCTTTCAGCCACCTCACTAGCCATTTTCAAGATGTATGTATGTATGTATGTATTGTAAAAATATGTGCCAGTGGCGAAAGAGTTTGTTATATTTTTTTATAAAAACTAGTTTAAAACTCTTAAGTTTATGCAAGCAAAAAGATTTGTGTCAGAAACCATTTATCTTTATTTTTCCGATTCCAGTTCAAGAAGAAAATATTGATGTCACCAGCGTCGATCACCAGCCGGAGCAACAGCATTCTTCGCACGGGCCACCACCCGATCACTCGGTTCAGCAAGCTACCCAGCAGCCCACCTATCCAGAGGCTGCGGCGTTGTATCCAAGCCAACAGGAAACAATCAATGAATGTTCGGCCAGACTGCTATTTATGGCTGTCAAATGGGCCAAAAATCTACCTTCCTTTGCCAATCTGCCATTCAGAGATCAGGTAGCTATGTATTTTTGAATTCTTTCCCTTTCTTAATTCCATATCACTTGTATTTGGAAAATAAAGTCCGATCTTATATCCTTTGTGTTTTAATCTATTGTTATAACAGTTGCACAAAAATGCATTACTCATTCGTCATGATTGAAATGTCCCCTTTGTAAATGTTATATCAATCTCTTTCAAATTTTAACTTAAAACGTTACATGTCTGTCATCTTAAACATGAAAAAAGAAGAGGTACGTTTGCCTTTTTGCAAGTGTTCAAGATTAGTCATAATGCTTCTAAAACCGCTGCCAACATTATGGTGGGGAATTATTCACGTGTTATTGAACTGGCTTTTGATGTTCTGCAATGGGAATACAAGTCTTGAAGAACAAGGTGGTAGATTATGTCCATCTGAAAATTAGCAGCCCATATCTGAAAACGCTAGTGTCAGAGAAATATCTCGGATAATGAATGTCGATATTTCAACAACATCGGACTATCTCAAGAGAATTGACATGATGATTGGTTTCAGATGAATTCAGTGAAAGCAAAAGAGCTCGAGATTTTGCTGAAATGTTCGATGCCGCATTTGCGAAATTCGAAATGATCCATTTCTGGATCTCATAGTGACTTAGGACGAAAAATGGATCCTTTGTCACAATCTAATCTAAACTTATTTATAAATGGAACTTTGTCTGTGTGTGTGTGTGTGTGTGTGTGTATGTGTGTGTGTGTGTGTGTGTGTGTGTGTCCGTTACCTATAGACTCCGAAACGGCTGAACCGATTTTCTTGAAAATTTACACAGTTGTACTATAAGCATCTTCGAGTGTTCTTAGCTAGGTGTAGTGTCGAGGTACCCCCGATAAATATCGAAAATCGATAATCGAAAAAATCGGGTTATAGAAGGAGTGGTCCGATTTTTATCATATTTGATACACTCATAGACAAAGACATAAGAAACGATATTCAGAAGTTTTAATGTTGCAGTTCTTACAATAGTGCAGAAAATCGATAATATATATATATATATATATATATATATATATATATATATATATATATATATAAAGCAAGATGTTTGTGTGTGTGTCAGCCCTGTTATTTTAGTTTTTGCTTCTAGTTTGGCTCTAAGTAGGTATAATTGTAGTTCTTAGTCTCAGCCATGATACCATTTACTCAGAAGACTTATTTAGCCTTCAAAATTCAGTTTACGATGAAAAAAACTTAATCGATATCGTGGTTGCTAACACTGTTTGTTTATAGATACGTAATTTAGAATGAAGCTCATTTCGTCTTTTTGCCTTGATAAAGTCCATCACAAGACGAAACGCGTAGGCGATTTAAAATACAGTTTTCCTCTTGTCTTTATTTTATTTAACTATATATATATATATATATATATATATATATAGAGAGAGAGAGAGAGAGAGAGAGAGAGAGAGTGAGAGAGTGAGTGAGAGAGAGTTTTAAAGGCGTAAGTTCTAGATCGTTTGAAAATAAAGTCTTTTTTTTAGAGGAATTAAAGACCAGTTCAAATGTTGAAAACAGGAATGTGTTTATGAAGAAGACTTAAGTAACGTAACATATCTTTTGCTATATTGATATTGATAAAGCCGGAAATCTTCCTCAACTTTCTCTCAATGAAGTGGATATTTATTCAATATGGTCCTTCCACTTCATGTCAGCCGTGACCGTTCGCCCACCAACAATCTCCAGCAACAATGTACTATAATTTTACCGCACATAAAACAGTTGAAGAGAGAACCACATTTTTGTTGCTGTAAGTCTCAACATTCACTGTCATATAAAAGAATAGATATTATATTTGAAACTGTTATATATCATTTAACGACATTATGTTTGTTAAGGTCGGCCAGTGAGTGAGACTGACCTAACAGAAGTTTTCAAATTGTCTTTCAATGCAAACAATAAAATACATTTCCTGGGGGTTCTCCATCTTCTTCTATGTGCCACGTTCTTTCCGGACATATGCACGCATAGCTATCTAAAATTACCCATCCCTTGTAACCCATAGCAGTTTTTTCTCCCTTTGTTAAGGTTCCTGCCATCCATTCCCACAAGCTGGTCAAGTAAGTGACCTACTGTCTTTCCCTATATCTTTTACTTTCGATATACCTTATGAGGGTCAAGCTTTCCAAGCTCTCCTTTCTTATATTATATCTAATTAATTTCAGCGGTCTCTTCCTGACTTTGACTTAAGTTTTTTCTTAAGATTGCGTCGTTGCTTAATTGCTCTGCTTATTTGCTATCTCAGTATCCTTCTGTAGAACCACATTTCTGTTAGCTCCAGTTTTTTTGTTTTTTTTTATGTGGAAATTTTCCATCAGTCACTGCCATACAAAAGGAGGTTATCATATAGCAACAGAACACTTATTTTTTTGTTTCTTCGAAAATCTTTCTCTTTCTCAGAACAATAGTTTATTCTTCTTTATCTCTTTCTCGTAAACTATAGATTCTTTTTCTTCTTTCTCTTTCTGTAGATTCTTCTTCTTCTTCTTTGTCTTTCTCATTAACTGTGGATTCTTCTTATTTTTCTTCTTCTTTCTCTTTTTCATTAACTGTAGAGTCTTCTTTTTCCTCTTTCTGTAGTTTCTTCTTCTTTCTCTTTCTCATTAACTGTAGATTCTTCTTTTTCTCTTTCTGTAGTTTCTTCTTCTTCTTTCTCTTTCTCATTAACTGTAGATTCTTCTTTTTCTTCTTCTTTTTCTTTTTCATTAAATGTAGATTCTTCTTTTTCTACTTTTTTCTTTCACATTAACTGTAGATTCTTCTTCTTTTTCTTATTTTCTTTCTCATTAACTGTAGATTCTTCTTTTTCTTCTTTTTCTTCTTTCGCTTTTTCATTAACTGTAGATTCTTCTTCTTCTTTCTCTTTCTGCAGATTCCTCTTCTTTCACATTCTCATTAACTGTAGATTCTTCTTCTTTTTCTTCTTCTTTCGCTTTTTCATTAACTGTAGATTCTTCTTTTTTCTCTTTCTGTAGTTTCTTCTTCTTCTTTCTCTTTCTCATTAACTGTAGATTCTTCTTCTTTTTCTTCTTTTCTTTCTCATTAACTGTAGATTCTTCTTTATCTTTTTCTACTTCTTTCACTTTCTCATTAACTGTAGATTCTTCTTTTTCTTCTTTTTCTTCTTTCGCTTTTTCATTAACTGTAGATTCTTCTTCTTCTTTCTCTTTCTCATTAACTGTAGATTCTTCTTATTTTTCTTATTTTTCTTCTTCTTTCTCTTTTTCATTAACTGTAGAGTCTTCTTTTTCCTCTTTCTGTAGTTTCTTCTTCTTTCTCTTTCTCATTAACTGTAGATTCTTCTTTTTCTTCTTTTTTCTTTCTCATTAACTGTAGATTCTTCTTTTTCTTCTTTTTCTTCTTTCGCTTTTTCATTAACTGTAGATTCTTTTTCTTCTTTCTCTTTCTGTAGATTCTTCTTCTTTCACATTCTCATTAACTGTAGATTCTTCTTCTTTTCTTTTTCTTTCTCTTTTTCATTAACTGTAGATTCTTCTTTTTTCTCTTTCTGTAGTTTCTTCTTCTTCTTTCTCTTTCTCATTAACTGTAGATTCTTCTTTTTCTTCTTTTCTTTCTCATTAACTATAGATTCTTCTTTATCTTTTTCTACTTCTTTCGCTTTTTCATTAACTGTAGATTCTTCTTTTTCTTCTTTTTCTTCTTTCACTTTTTCATTAACTGTAAATTCTTTTTCTTCTTTCTCTTTCTGTAGATTCTTCTTCTTTCACTTTCTCATTTACTGTAGATTCTTCTTCTTTTCTTCTTTTTTTTCTTCTTCTTCTTACTTATCCTAATAACAATAGGTACTTCGGAAAGTATTATGGTATTTCACCTCTAGGAATTAGGAGGCAGCTTATTAATAGCAAGAAGTGACAGGAAGATGTGAAGGAACATGGCTACCTACGTAATGAAGGAACACGGCACAATAATAGTAGTATTTTTATTAAACATCTCTGATTTAATACACTCTACATTATGACGTTTATTTTATTGCTAGTTTTAAGCCATCTTATTGTTTTTTTTGTTTTTGTTTTTTTTGTTTTTTTTGGGGTTTTTTTTTTTTTTTTTTTCACAAAACTCTGGACGGTACACTCTTCAGGATAACGATTGTTTTATTACTAATTTTAATCTATCGCATTGTTTTTTCTTTTCTTTTTTTACAACACTTTGGATCGACAGACTCATTATTATTATTATTATTTTATTATTATTATTATTTTATACCGTTTTTTTTTTCATATTGTTATTGTTCTTTTTTATCTGTGTCGATAAAGGATGACGACCATACTGCTCATTTTAAACAATCAAATTTTTTTTTAAATCTAAAATAGATATATTATTGTTATTTTATTAATTAGCTAACTTAAAAGCCGCACTTTGTGCGCACGTTTAACCCAGATCTTGCGGAGGGCTAATTGGTCCTTTGACTCATAACTAAAGAGATCTCTGTTTCAACGTAGAAAACAGTAATGATAATTTGAATAAATAACATTAAATTCTTCAATTCACTCCATGGATCTTTAAAACATCCCTTTAACTATTTGGGCTATAAGTCCAATTCCGACCAAAAGTTCAATTCCGACCAAAAGTCCGATTTGGGCCAAAACTACGTTTTCTTCAAATCACAAACTCCACGGAACTTCAAAACTTCACATCACAAGACCTCTCACTTTAACTCTGATTTCTTGGCATTTTGAAAATATAAAATTGATTTCCTCAATTCACAAAGTTTAGAAGATATTTTCAATTAAACTTAAAAAAAAGTTTAATTCGCGAAGATTTTGTATTATTTTAAATTCAATATATATTAAAATCACTACTTTTTTCAGGTATTTTAAAATTTTTAACTGTTCCCGCTTCATCCATACACAGATCCTAGTTGTGGATGTTCAAACACCAGAGTATAAAATTGGGTTGAGTTCTTCAAATCGCAAACTCTTCAGAACTTCAAAACTTCACATCATGAAACCTCACACTTTAACTCTGATTTTTGGCATTTTGAAAAAATAAAATTTATTTCTTCAAATCACAAAATTTAAAAGAGATATTTTAAATTGAATTTAAATAAAAAAAAGTTTTTAATTCACAATGTTTTTGTGTCAACATAAATGAAAAAATTTTTAAATCAAAATTTTTTTTCAGTTTGGTGCAGTGGATATCGGCTCGGAACGAGAAATCGGGGAGCCGAGTTCGAATTCCAGCCGAATTCATTGCATTCACTTACGCGCAAATACCCTTGGGAAAGGTATTAATCCGTCTCTTCCTTCCAGTTATGGGTTAAATAACAGGGCAGATTTGGTTCTATAGCCTTGGCTGGCAACCAGTCTACCACAGAAAGCAATGGCAACCTACTGCGGGATAATCTTCTGTCCAGTCAGTCATGTCTCTTTCGAGACATGATTGCCCAAGTGTGTATCACGTATGGCACTTAACTGACTGATTGTAACATTTGAATGTTTAACTGTTTCCTCCTCACCCAGACACAAATCTCAATGCTGGATATTCAAGCATCAGATGAAGGACAGATTTTCAAACCCGGGATAATCCTGATTCTAAGAAAGTATAATATGTCTATGTATGAGCAAGTGTGAATTTTTAACTGTTCCTTCTTCATCTAAACTTAAAACCAATGCTGCATATTCAAACAGCAGATGAAGGACAAATTTCCAATCCCGGTATAATCCTGATTGCCAGAAAGCATAATAAGTCTATGAAATGCAAGTGTGGTCAGAGTT
>JBBBDQ010000346.1:3287500-3290000 GCA_037127315.1 Ascarosepion bandense | reverse complement strand
TTAGCATAGAATTTGCAGTTACATCTAGCTAGTTCAATTGTAAATTGATTAGATCTCGACGCTGGTCTGGTACTGCTTAAATTAAAAAAGTTTAGGGATCATAGCGAAGAGTTCACCCGAAAAATGACCATGAAAGAATTTATAGAAAAGAGACAGAGAGGTAACCTTACGGTATTGGGAAACTGACTGAAGCCAAGCTGTCACATCAAGACGGATAATATTGCTGATTTTTTTTTTTAGATATTGACTAAATAGCGCTTTACGTTTATCTTGTTAGATAAGCGGATACCTACTACTATATAAAAGACAGAAAATTCAGAAAGACAATAAAAATGTGGTTTATGCTGTTATTTTGATAGCACACATATTATATACATATATTTTAGTCATACTATATCTTTCAAAAATATACATACGCATAAATAAAACTAAAGGTAACTGTATAAGTAAATCAATAAGAGAACGACTTTGATCGCTTATTATTTCGCCCTCAGTCTCAAAATCCTCTTTCAACAGGCGTCCTGATTGGCGCCATTCTATCAGTGGCTTTTCTTCGATCGTCCTGATGCGCATGCGTGTCACGAATTCCAGGATCTTCATCAAAAATATTCGCCGCCATTATTATTTCATTATTGGCTTGCTTTTCCACTCGACGGCTCTCACACCTCTTCGCCGCTACACGACCCAGCCAATCAAACTCATTCGTGACCATCACCCAGTCAACTCCCATAATTTTTCTCCCAAACCCAATCCATACAGTTGTTTGGGAAATGCAGACCTGTTTCGCTGCACCCCATTTCTGGACAATATCTCTAGATTCGACAACACGGCAAATTCAATATTTCACCGGTGGCTAGCAGAGTGCAAAACAGGGAATGGGATTCCATTAGATATTCACAAATTTCTAATATAGATTAAATGAAATTATCATTGACAGTGAATTAATATGTGGTTCCAGGGCGATTCCGTAATTAAGCCAATGGTAGTCGCTTGAAGAATTCAACTTAGATTATATCAGCTCGGTTTAATTCGGATACTGATGAGAAAAGACGAGCAAAATCGAGGCATATGATTGTCTCCATAAGCATCGTTAAAAAATAACTTATTAACCAACAATATGTAAAAACAAAAATTAAAACGATATATTTGAGTTGGATATCATTGATTTTATTGCTTCTGATAAGGAATTTCTCCTTTGACGATATACCTCACCGACCTAAATTGAAATTTGGTCTCTCATCCAACTCTCTATAAAGACGCGAAAGGTAAAAAATACTAGATATAGTTTCAAATCTAACATTAAAAGTTCTCTTGTTCTACTTCAGTTTCAATATCTTCTTTTATAGCAATGTCTATATAAGTCGGAACGAGAAATCGGGGAGCCGAGTTCGAATTCCAGTTGAATTCCTTGCATTCACTTACGCGCAAATACCCTTGGGAAAGGTTTTAATCCGTCACTTCCCTCCAGTTATGGGATAAATAATAGGACAGATTGGGTTCGATAGCCTTGGCTGCAGCCAGTCTACTGCAGAAAGTAATGGCAACCTACTGCTGGATAATCTTCTGCCCAGTCAGTTATGTCTCTTTCGAGATATGATTGCCCAAGCGTGTATCACGTATGGTACTTAACTGACTGACTGACTGACTATTCAGGTCATAGTCAATCATGGCTCTCCACAGCAACCTATATTTTTTGCCCTAAATAACTTTTGGAGGCATGATGGAGAAATGGATAGCAGCTCTGATTGCGGAATCGGAGAGCCGAGTTCGAATTCCAGTCGGATTCATTACATTTATTTATGTTTCTTTGGGAAAGGTATGAATCCATCTCGCCACCCCAAGCTATGGGTAAATAGCAAAACATACTAGGTTTTATAGCCTTGGGTGGCAACCGGTCTAGTAGAAAAAAGACACTGAATTATAATCATCCTGGGGAAGGTTGCGCTCCGTCAGGCTGCCTCGTGCCCAAAGAAACACCATTTCTACTGTGGTGCCTCTACGACGCTCACGATTCACGGGATATGTGGATCTGGAAGTAACTTTTGTTTCCCTGCTTGTCTCGATTTCATTATACCCTTTGAGTGTTAAATTCTGTTGAGTGTTAAATTCTCTTTTCCATCCACCCTCTCTCTAATATGGTTTAATTTGTAAAACATTCATCAGTAAATCATTATCACTTTCCCAAAATTGTTATAGATATACTATTTAATAAATAAAATGTAGCGTCTACTCAAATACGAGTATCCGCTAAAAATAATGTTTAAACAATAAAAATCCGTCGGATTGATAAATATAAAATCCATCATCTTTCTTTATGAATTGCTTTTGTTTGAGCAGATATGTCGATTTCAAGAGTCAGAGAAAAATCTGTCTTTAAAGGCAATATTCAGCTTTCCTTGGTCGTCGACGCACGTCGGATCTTATGACGCTTTTCCTTTGAAGAAAGCATGTTCAAATCTTGCCAGAGAACGTAAATTATTTTTAATAACATTTCTCGTAC
>JBBBDQ010000346.1:3255000-3285000 GCA_037127315.1 Ascarosepion bandense | reverse complement strand
TTAAATCCCGGATGTAATCGGATAGGAACGAGGAACGGATAAATAATGCTTGTGTAAAAACTCATTTATTTCGCTTAGCGAATAGTTATCTCCTTTGCGTGATACAGGTCTCTTGTTTTTCAGGCGGGATCTTCGGGTCTTTCTTTCAATTCTACCCGATGAATGAACCCTTTTCCTCAAATTCCTCCCTTCCTTCTTTCACTTGTCCCTTTTCTTCCAGCCATGTGTATTTATGTGTGCATCTATCTACCTCGCACAATCCACCTATAGCTATCTATTTATAACTCAACCTATGTGTCGGTCTGTTCATATCTATCTGTTTGTAACTCTGATAATTTAAGCAGAATTTTCTAAGCGTAGCCTAAAGTGTGTGGCAACCGGTGAGGATCTAACTCTATACTCGTAATTGATTTAGCTCGTTAACCATTACACCACAAAGATGTACCCATATATGATGTTAATCTCAGTTGGTTCATATCGATCTATCTTTCTGTCTGTCTCCATTTGTTAATATATCGGTCCTGGACATGGCGGTAAGCTGCATCTAGCAGCAAGGCCTCTGATTGGAAGGTTGTGAGGAGCATGGAGCCACCTCTTAATTGCTGTTGTTCTCAGATCCACCCTGACCAGGAGTGGTAGCACCTGTTAGGGTCCCAGCTATGGGCAAATAGTTAACCCCTAAACTGGGGTTAAAAAACTATGAAAGTATAAAATACGTTTATAGAAATAAACTTTTATAGAAAAATATATATTTTTGAAGGAAAAATATTACCAAGAATACATTTTTGAAGAAAAAATTATTACCGTAACACATTTTTGAAGGAAAAAAAAATTATTCTCAGCAAAACATTTTTGAATACAAAACTAGAAGACATTTTCAGTCTCCTAAAATAAAAAAGAATAAAAACAACAAAATTTCAATAGAATCTGACTAAATCAACCTTTTCATGATAAACGAACATTTTTAAAAAATCCTTTTTGGCATTAAATAACCTACAGAGGTGTTGCTATGCCGTTAAACAAAACTCAAACTCAAATTCAAACTGTTAATATATCTTTTCATATCTATCTATGTTAAGAAAATTAATGAAAAGTTAAGGACTTGACCCAACCCAAGTTCTGTTTAAGTTCATGTACCTGCACATGCACACGTAAAGCAAGGGACGCTAAGATTTCAAATTTCAGAATTACGCGTTTTTTACCATTTTTTATATATATGGTTAATAGTCTAGCCAATCTAATTTTGTTCTTTAAGCTTTTATCACTTTTGTTTATTAAGTACCCCACATTGTGATAAAAGACGACCTGCAAAGAAAGGTGAACTGTTGTAATAAACTGAACGTAAATTTACTGTGGATCAGTAGCGTGCAGGAGGTCAGAGGAAGAGAGTACGACGGCCCTGGGTATAAGTTTTTATCGTTTCACTCCAAGCAAAGCGGTACAGCCACTGATGTGCATGGGCTACATAAGAGCAAAAGTTTAGGCAAAAGGAGAGCGAAGAGAAAACGGCCCAGCTACAGTGTGTGTCAGAGAAAGGACAAGAGAAGGACAGAAACACAGGTGTGAAGACAGTTGCTAAGGCAAAGAGAAAGAAAAAGAAGGTAGAACAAGATACACAGTATGATATAAAAAGAACTGTAATCAAGTGGATAAGAGATGGGTATTGATCTTGCATTTAAATACCTGGAGATTGTAGCTGGCAGGAAAGCAAGAATACGGGAAGTGCAGGAAAAGAAGCTGCTGGAGTAGAACTGACGGCTGCATTTCGTTGATCTAACTGTTAGTGGATGAAACCTTGTTGCCAGTCTGGTGCACGAGTAAATTCTAGTGGCGGGGGTACTAGTGACTTAAATTCGTCGGAGCAGAAGTCATAAAAATATTTGTAAATTAGACAGAGGGAAGCCACATTCCGCCGGTGAGAAAGTGGCTGAAGTCGAGCTGCCAAGTCGGGGCCTATCAGATTACAGATTCTCATTTGGAGCCTGTCGAGAACACTAAAATGAACAGCTGGAGCGCCTGACCATATATGACAGCAATATTCAATGCACGGACGGATGGTTGATTTTTATATGTGCAAGTTGGAATCAGATGTAAAAAAACTTCCTGGCCCGACACACTGACCCAAACTTCCTAGTAGTGAATATAGACAGAGCATCCAATCAAAACGTGAAATAAAAATTTAGTTTATATTTTATTTGAATAACGTGTTTATTTCATGTTTCATCTGTTTTTACATATTTAAAATGTCTTTCTTTCTCACATTTCCCAGGTCCTATAGCCCTCTCCCCCAACTATTTGAATCTTAAAGAGAAACAATCAAGGAGTTAGCCCCGGACATCACCAAACTAGTGCATATTACTACTATGGATGAACTAGCAATTATATCACTGTCTATACACTTTTTTCTTCTAAATGGCTCTATTAATTGAAGTAGAATTTTTTAAATCGAAATTATGGTCAGGTTCATTACGATGAGTAAATAATGCACTGAATGTGTTGTTTTGTAAAAGATCCCCTTTGTGTTCTTATAATATTTTATTCAAATTTCTCTAGGTTTTTCCGATGTTTTTTTTTTTTTTAATCATATCACCCCAAGCAAGGCGGTGACTCCACTGATGTGCATGGGGCTACTTAAGAGTAGAATGATAGGAAAAAAGAAAGCCGGAAACCACATCCTAAACAGGAAACAAGGGATGAGCCTCTTCACCTGTTCAATAGACGTGGGTGGAGTGTGAACCGGGCGATAGTTAAGTCTATCTACTATGCTTCTAACAATTATTGCAGCTAATAGATTAAATTTTCCGTTCAAGTTCTATCTATCTATATTACTAAAAAGTTTCTTCGATAAAAACCTTGATCCCCGAATAGAATGGACTGGATGTAGCCTCAGAAGCAGTGACATGTCCGGAAGAGTAAGGCAGGGTTGATTTATCAGTTATTTTAGAAAATCAACATTGCACTCGATATGAAAGCCGTGGTTTGATATACTAAGTGTGGACACCGATAATTGAATTCATAGCTTTTACCAATTTATGAGTATTTAATTTTAAATATCATCTTAAAAGGTCCAGAAATACCTAATTTCCATAGGTTTTTGCTTACAAATTGACTTCAAAATTTTACTATTTCAAGAATGAATCCAAATAAAGTTGATACTTTTTGTATCAGATACACTTACGGTCTATCACGTTGAATACACCGGTTCTCGCTCGATCACTGAAGTTAAGCAACGTTGAGCCTGGTCAGTACTTAGATGGGTGACCGCTTGGGAATACCAGGTGCTGTAAGCGTTTAGTGACGGATGTGCGTTGTGGTGCAGTAGTGGATATCGGCTTGGAAAGAGAAATCGGTGGGTCGAGTTCAAATTCCAGTTGAATACCCTGCATTCACTTAATCACTGGTACCCTTGGAAACGGTATTAATCCGTCCCATCCCTCCAATTATGGGTTAAATAACAAGGGTATGACTCGAAAAAGAAAAAAGCATTACTAGACACAAAACTTATATAAAAAACAACAATAAATTGTTGAAAGAAGAAGGTATTACCAGCAATAAATAAATATTTAGTTGACAATAAATGACCCGCTGAGGTTGATATGCCATAAAACAACCAACCAACATTGAATGTGCGTTCTCGGAAACGAGAAATCGGAGAGTCGAGTTCGCATTCACTTATGCGCAAATACTCTTGGGAAAATTATTACTACTACGGGAAAATCTTCTGCCCAGTCAGTCATATTTCTTTCGAGAGAGACATGATCGCCCAAGCGTCTATCACGTATGGCACTTAACTGACTGACATTGAATGGAAAATATACAGATATATTCGATGTGTAAAAACCGTGTAAAATAATTTGGTAACTCAATGAATACGATTTGTTAAATATTTTTGTTTGATCATAATAAACACTAAAAATAGATAAAAATGTATATAACACCACAAATTATAAGACAAAATATTTTAAATTTGCATTAGTTATTAAAACTATTGCACTGTATTAAATCATAGTATTGCTAAATTCTTCAGTATAACTTACCTTTGAAGTAAATGAAGGCCTTATTTGATGGCACAATAATTTAGTAATAATGTGATGGTGCCAGGCATCTTGTCCATATACAATTTGCAAAGCTTTAAAAAAATTATAATCACCGGAATGAAATTCCAACGCTACAATTTTGAACCTGGACTTAACCTTTAAACTCATTTCCTTAAAAAAAATGGTAACGATTTGGAAAAAGATATTTGGTATAATTATTTATCATGTCAAATTTTTTTTAATTATCGCCCGGTTCACACTCCACCCACGTCTATTGAACAGGTTATAGAGGCTCATCCCTTGTTCCCTGATTAGGATGTGGTTTCCGGCTTTTACTTTTCCAATCTTTTCACTCTTACGTAGCTCCCTGCGCATTAGTGGCGTTACCGCCTTGCTCGGGGTGATATGATTAAAAAAACTGCCAACTTTTAAATTAAGGGCAATAGTACGGTTTTAAAATCAACTTGTCCTACCGGAAAAGTTTTCGATTTCTCGGCCTTGGTATTGCGGATCTGATGGATGATTTTTCTCGTAGTGACGGCTGGATTCTAGTCAGGAGAGCTAAGAGCATCACATGATGGAGATGAAACGTTCTTGTAAATTCTCAGAGCCACGAGAGCTATATGATAATGGTATTGGTAATAATAAACGCTTCCTCGGAAACAATTATTCTGCATTTTATACTGGTTATAACCAGTGATTTCTATTAAGACAATGTTCCTTAATTATGTCATTATTTCTTCTTATAGTAGCGTGTTATCCGTTTTTGCTGTTGCTGCTGCTGAAAGTCCTCAAGTGATATTGTTTCTTTTATTTGGTACAGTTCTTTTTTTAATTCTGCAGCGCCAGAAAGGTGGTTCTCATAATCATTTTAATCATTAATATTTATATAGGGTTTATGCAGCTGACTGTTTTGTTTTGTTTTTTAATATTTCTGAACGGTTTTGGTGCAATGTAAGAGTCTCGATCTGACGAGGTTATTTAAGTATATGACACGAGTTTTTAGGTAAATGTTTTTTAGGTAACTATTTTGGTTTTGTAACAATTGGAGGTGTTGTGCGAAACTACATCTTGCGCAACTTATTTTCTGTTCAGTTTCCTTTATTAAATTTATTATAACTGATCTATACATTGGGTTATTTGAAGTGGAATTCCACATCCACATCAGTCAGTTAAGTGCCATACGTGAAACACGCTTGGGCGATCATGTTGCGAAAGAGACATGACCGACTGGGCAGAAGATTATCCCGCAGTAGGTTGCCATTGCTTTCTGCGGTAGACTGGTTGCCATCCAAGGCTATAGAACCCAATCTGTCCTGTTATTTAACCCATAACTGGAAGGAAGAGTCGGATTAATACCTTTCCCAAGGGTATTTGCGCGTAAGTGAATGCAATGAATTCAACTGGAATTCGAACTCGGCTCTCCGATTTCTTGTTCCGAGCCGATATCCACTGGACCACCACGCACATCCAGAAATACTTCTGCAAAAACGAGTACGGCCGCTGCTCGATCAAGAGATTGACCAAGAGACTGGCGGGAAGTTGGTTTTCATCTGTCTGGCTAATTCCTTTCTTTTTTTTTTTTTTTTTTTCGTAATCTTAGTGTGATTAATCGTCAATAATTTATGTAGAAAAAATGCCAGATTACGAATTTAAAGAAATCTCAATAAAAAATTAAAAAAAGTTATCCTGCACTCAAACAGTATATTTTCTTTGTTGAGAGATTCCAGAAAGATATTTTCATCATATACAGTACTGTCCTGACACACTTGCACACTACTGGTAGTGTGCAAAAGTGTTAGGACAGGGGTGATTTTCCTAAAAACCTCACTGAAATTCAAATACAGGGTGAAAAGCCAAGTAAAATGCTAATAAATATTGATTATTTAAAACTCGGTGTTAAAGAAATGTATTAAAAGAAATTATATTTAATTTTTCCTATTTTCTATTAAACAAGTTATTTTGAAACTACTCATTATTCTATTATCCTTGGATATATACTGACTTTTTCTTATGCCCCATCATAAATTGAACTGTAAATAGTGTCAACATAGTTTAAAGGTTCTTTTTTAAACTTTATTTTGATAATAGTTAGCTGTCTGACCTCGAGTAGTTCATGCAAGTGCTCTTTATTTTTGAATTTGGCAAATAATTTATTTTTTAAGCAGCCCACAATGCCAAAGGTAGCAGAGCTAGCAATTACTTTAATAAAAAATTACTTTAATTAAATTGTTTATTTTCTGTCAATATGCCTCATGAAAGATAAAATAGTTCTTGTCCTAATACTTTTGCACAGTACTGTATATATATATATATATATATATATATATATATATATATTGTAATAGTTGTTACAATAGTTTATAAAAGCATAGTATCACTACACAAAAATCCTCGTGTTTCGAAGCACAACTGCTCTTATATATATATATATATATATATATATATATATATATATATATATATCCTTTTATAAATACTATCATTTTCTAAACCATTGTAACAACTATTACAATATATATATATATATTAAATATATGTAGCGTGTTTCTTCAGGACGTGGGCGATCATGGATTTCCACAACTTATCTCTTTTAATTCCTAGTAACATATGTATTTTTGCCATCTCTTCCACTCAACCCCGTTCCGCTGTTCATTCACACTATTTTTTCAGATAGGTGATCTGTAGAGTCGATTGTTCAACCACTTAGGGGCCGAGATTTTTCTGAGGTGGAGGGTGGAGCAAACTCAAGCAGCATCATCATTTTCATACTACACCACCGTCGTATACATAACTTAGGAATGAGTTTGAGTATAAATATGCTACTTCACTAAATTAAACGGAATAACTTTTCATTCATAAGAGTGAAATTCTAATCAATTCTTGCCCTCTTTTCCACTCTCAAGCCGTTGGAACACAAGAGAGGTTAATTTCAAAACAAAATCAAAGGGTTAATAAATACGAAAGGTCAATACTAGCAGAGCAAATGATGGGTCTTCAAAAAGTGAAATGAAATGTGGAAGGAAAAGCGCTGAAGATCAAATCTTATCAAAATTAGAGACTGATCAGCTTCATAAATCTTTGAGGCTTATAAAAGTGGGAGAGGAGTGCAATCGAGGGACCAGTTAAAATTCGAAGGGTGGGGGGAATTGGTCCCTTCTGTCCCTCAATATATATATATATATATATATATATGTGTGTGTGTGTGTGTGTGTGTGTGTGTGTGTGTGTGTGTGTATGTTAAAAAATATATATATTAAAATATATATATATAACTTTTCATTCATAGTAGTGGAGTTCTAATCTATTCTTGCCCTCTTTTCCACTCTCAAGCCGTTGGAACACAAGAGAGGTTAATTTCAAAACAAAATCAAAGGGTTAATAAATACGAAAGGTCAATACTAGAAGAGCAAATGATGGGTCCTCAAAAAGCGAAATGAAACGTGGAAGGAAAAGCGCTGAAGATCAAATCTTATCAAAATTAGAGACTGATCAGCTTCATAAATTTTTGCATCTTATAAAAGTGGGAGGAGATTGCAACCGAGGAGCCTGTCAAAATTCGAAGGGTGGTGGGAATTGGTCCCTTCTTCCTCTCCATATATATTACATATAAAAATTTAGATTTCCTCAAATCAGATAGCTATCATATACATAACTTAGAAATTAGTTTAACCCTCTAGGGCCATTCGTATCATATTTGATACAGTATTTCCCTATAAGGAAACATTTGGTATTTCCCTATCAGGAAACATTTGGTATTCATTGACTGAGCAGTCAGTACTGCTTTCATTTGAAATTTATAGAATATTTCTCTTAAAAAATTTTTCAGGAAAATATTTTTTTCAAGGCTTGTTTTCATACTGTATCAAATATGATACGAATGGCCCTAGAGGGTTAAGTATAAATATGCTACTTCACTAAATTAAACGGAATAACTTTTCATTCCTAAGAGTGGAGTTTTAATCTATTCTTGTCCTCTTTTCCCCTCTTAAGCCGTCGGAACACAAGAGATTCATTTCAAAACAAAATCAAAGGGTCAATTCAAGCAGAAATCTATGATTTATCTGCTCGGAATTATCTGCTCTGATTTTTTTCCTCTACAAACTCTGTATGTGTTCTTAAAAAACTAAATGAAAAAAAAAAAAACGTAGAGGAAAACGTACTAAATATCTAATTTTATCAAAATCAGAGACTGATCAGCTTCATAAATCTTTGAATCTTATAGAAGTGGTGATGGGATGGGGGCAATCGAGGGGGGGTCTTCTAAAATTCTGGCCCCAAGTAGTATCGCCACTGAGGACCTGCTCTCAGGTGGAACATTTTCTTTATTGCGATTTCTCGAGTGTGCAGACCGATAGACATAATGCACATTGCTAATAACAAAAAAAAAAAAAAAGTGGCATATATTTCAAACACGGGTATCCACTAAAAATAGCGTTCAAAGTAATAAAAATATCAGATCAAAAATAAATCTATTAATACTTCACAAACAGATTTTTATAATCATTTCACCCCTAGCAAGGCAGGACCGCCACTAATACACAGGGGATTACAGTGAGAGAAAAACAAGGTACAGGGTGATGTCGAAGAATAGATAAGAGATGGATGCGAATCAACGTGAAAGATGGTAATTGATGTTGCATTTAAACTTCGATATATATATATATATATATATATATATATATATATATATATATATATCTCGAAGGAGATAGATGGTAATTGATGTTGAATTTAAACTTCGATATATATATATTCTAAACATATACTGTTAAATATAAGAGGCAATGAATGTCTATTATGTTTAATCATGAGCCGTTCTAAACGTCGTATTTTAGCTTTAATTTCAGTTGAAAATAAAGACAAAAAGACAAAAAATGAGTATCCTTACTCATCTGTCACCTTCCTCCTGACATTCCCTATGTCCAACCACTCCTTCTCTTTACCTTCCCCTATGTAGCCCCATGCGCAATAGTGGCAGTGGAATGCCTTGCTTGGGTTGAAATGATTAAAAAAAAAAAATTTGAATACATGGTTGTCATTACGCGGTGTAACGTTATAGAACCGCATTGCAAATTTTTGTCTTTATTTTCAACTGAAATTAAAGCCAAAATACGACGTTTAGAACAGCTCATGATTAAAAATAATAGACATTCATTGTCTCTTATATTTAACAGTATATGTTTAGAAAATTATTTGCTGCCTCGATACATTAAATATCTATATATATGGAACAGGCTTGCCTCCCTGAGAGTAAAACACTACGCCTCCTTAGCCTTACACTCTCGGCGGACCTCAAATGGAATGACTATATCGAATCAATTGCTAAGTCCGCTGCTATGAAGGTCGGTTCTCTGTGCAGGGCCCGGAAATTTTTTCCCGTCTGAATCAATCCTGCATATATATAAATCTACCATCCGCCCGTGTATTGAATACTGCTGCCACATCTGGTCGGGTGGACCTGCTACACTCCTCGGGCTTCTTGACAAAATACAACGGAGAATCTGTAACTTGATCGATTCTGACTTGGCGGACCGGCTGCAGCCACTCTCTCACCGACGTGACGTGGCTTCCCTGTGCTTCTTCTATAAGTACTTTCACGGCTTCTGCTCCGATGAACTTAGGCCATTGGTGCAGCCTAGGTACGAATTTACACGAGATACTAGATTATCCACTAGGTCCCACCCTTTTACAGTGAAACAGATAAGATGTAACCGTAATTTCTGCTCCAACAGCTTCTTTTCTCGCGCTTCCCGCCTGTGGAATTCCCTTCCACATGCCTGCTTCCCCGACAGCTACAATCTCCAGGAGTTTAAATGTAAGGTCAATAAACACCTCCTAA
The DNA here is from genome assembly GCA_037127315.1 of Ascarosepion bandense. Lineage (NCBI taxonomy): Eukaryota > Metazoa > Mollusca > Cephalopoda > Sepiida > Sepiidae > Ascarosepion > Ascarosepion bandense. The sequence goes on along the minus strand of JBBBDQ010000346.1, from coordinate 3,275,121 downwards.
CTTGCATCTATTCTCTCAAACACTCTCACCATCTAACCAACCCTCATTCTCGGTACCCTTACCCGTCTATCACCCTCCTACTGACGTTTCCTATATCTAACCATCCTTTTCCCATCACTTCCCCGACCCTATGTAACCCCCTGCGCAATTGTGGCAGGGGAATGCCTTGCTCGGGGTTAAACGATTAAAATATATATATATATATCGAAGTTTAAATGCAACATCAGTTCAATCTATCTCCTTGATTCGCATCCACCTCTCATCCATTCTTCGACATATATATATATATATATATATATATACCAAGCTCGTCAAGTATGTCACGCACCGTTTCTTCTGTCTCTTTTTCCTTCTAATCTTTCTGTGAGTATCAAATTTTCTAAGCCCTCCTTTCCTCATTACGTGTCGTGTTTTAATTCTCTCTAAAATGTCGTTCTTCACATATTCGGCCTATGATATCCTTCAACATCTTTCTGTAGAACTTTTCTGTTGTTTCGAGTCTCTCATTCATCCTTAAAGTGACCGTCCAGCATTCTCTGTCATACAGGAGAACAGATATCACGTCACAGACTACCTTACAAAGTTAAAAAAAAAACAAAAAAAAAACGAACTCTCTAGCTTCACACCTTTTCCAAGGGCAAAATTTGAAGACGTTTACTGAATTTTATTTTCTGTGTCTGTTTCTGGTGCAATAGATATCAGCTCGGAATGAGAAATCGGATAGCCGAGTTCGAATTCGAGTTGAATTCGTTGCATTCACTTACTCATAAATACCTCAGGGAAAGGTATGAATCCATCTCCTTCAGGTATGGGTTGAATAGCAGGACAGATTGAGTTATACCGCCTTGGTTGGCAACTAGTCTACTGCAGAAAGAAATGGCAACATTTTGCGGGAAATTCTTCTGCCCAGTCAGTCATGGATCGAAAGAGACATGATCGCCCAAGCGTGTATCACGTATGACAGTTAACTGTCTAAGCCACTGTCTACCTACTGTTATCCTTCTGCTGTAATAAAAATTGAATTTTAAGACACAAAATCGTGACATTATTGGAGAATTTCTACCCTTACTTCGGTATCTTGCTATAGCGACAGAGAGCACATTGAATAATTATCAATGTGGCATTTGCCCTAAGAAACAACGTCATTGACAGCGAAGAAGGAAAGATGAAAATATGCGTGAATGACATTGACGAATCTGACATTTATCCCCAAACTCTCCTTTCAGTCACTGAGGAAATCCGGTTTTGACTTCAGAATGCTTGGAATCAAAATCAAGAATAGGGCGTAAGCAGAAGACAACGCGGATTGGCAAAGGGCAGGATGATGCCTGCCGGACAACGCTTTGGTCTGTTTAAACTCCCCCGCTACACTTTAACACCAAAAGCTGACTTTTTCTTATTAAAGGCGCTTGTCTTTCGATTTTGTTTCAATCTCACAACGGAAATTAGAAACAGGCTGCAGGATGTTTATCTATGAAGATGAGCACGAGAGTTTCTTTTTGTTTTGATTCGGCTTCTTTAATCGCAATGGTGGCGCATTATTTCCAAACTATCGTCCGGTTCACACTCCTCCCCAGTTTTTTTAACAGGAGTCGAGGTTTATCCATTATTTCTTATTTATAAGGTTTCTGGTTCCTTCTAAAGTCTATTTAAAATCTATACTTTGCCTAAAACTCTGAAATTTTATTTACTTTATTTACCTTTTAAACCCTTGACATCAATAGGAGTAGATAAGCTCACCTATGTTTCGATTCATACTCCTGCCTTGTCTTTAGAGCAGGAGTAGAAGTTTATTCCTTGTTTCTTGTTTAGAACAAGGTTTTCAGTTTCCTCATGAGTTTTTTCTTCTCTTTCACTTCTAGTGACTCCTTGCATCTTAGTGATGTTATTGCCTTTCTTGTCGTAAATTGGATAAAAAAAGCTGTTTCTGCTTTCTTTTAAGATTTTATAAACAGTAAATTTTTCTGAAAAGAAATAAGCCTTCTTTATCTTTTAAATTCAAGATAGATAACGAATTATTCTACAGTTTAAAACTCTATTTCAACCTGTTGAAATTTCCCCGTTTGTAATACACCTTTGTGCAAATTAATTGAAACAGCTGCTTTAGTTTTCTTTCTTTCACCATCCAGTCGGTTTTAGCCCCACTGGAGTTCCAAGGTGTAATCTGCTTATCGGCTCGGGACGAAAATCTGAGAGCTGAGTTCGAATTCCAGTTGAGTTTGTTGCATTCACTTACGCACAAATACCCTTGTGAAAGCTATGAATTCGTCGCTTCTCCCTTCAGCTATGGGTTAAACAGCAAGACAGTTTACAGTTGCGGACACGATATAAATTCTTATTATGCTACCTATAACCACATCATGACGTAGAAGACTAAATATGATCCCCTAACCGAAGTCTAACAGACTTTATTTCAAGTGCCAAACATTTAGAACCAAAATAAATAAATAAATAAATTACATTATAACTACATTATAAATTTACTTCTTTTACCCTTATTTAGTGAGTTAGCACGTGCGTTACACCCTACCATTCTTCTTCTATGTGCCTTGTCCTTTCAGGACGTAGGCGATCATAGCCTTCCACGTATATGTGCGTGTGTGGGTGTGGGTGTGTGTGCGCGCGTGCGCGTGCGCAGGGGTGTAAACAGGTATTGCAAGTCCGACACTTATAAAGATTCAGTCAGTTAAGTGCCATACGTGAAACACGCTTGGGCGATCATGTCTCGAAAGAGACACGACTGACTGGGCAGAAGATTATCCCGTAGTTGCTCTTGCTTTCTGCGGTAGACTGGTTGCCAGCCAAGGATACAGAACCCAGTCTGTCCTATTATTTAACCCATAACTCGAGGGAAGAGACCTTTCCCAAGGGTGTTTGCGCGTAGGCGAATGCAGTGAATTCGACTGTAATTCGAACTCGGCTCCCCGATTTCTCGTTCCGAGCCGATATCCACTGCACCACATCGCTCATCCTATAAAGATAAAAACACTACTAAAATGAATTAGAAGATGGCTATTAAAGATGGACGATAAAGGGAAGAAGAAAGGACTGCTGTCTGTTGCATGGCTTCGTAGTTGTATTCAAGGGAGACAAAATAAGATTGTTGAAAAAAGGCAGCACACCATTTTTGGGAAGAAAACTTACTCCAAAATCTGTACAAAGTGGCAAAAATAATGCCACACTTATAGTGGTACAATTTTTGTCGTCTGCGGGTTTTGTTTTTGTTTTTGTTTTTTTGTTGTTGTTTTTTGTTTGTTTGTTTGTCTTTTGCTTTTTGTTTTTTTGTGTGAGTTTTTTTCTTTTAGGTTTGTTTGTTTGCTTTCTCTATCTTTTTTTCGTAACCGGATTGACACACGGGAGTTAGGATGTTGTGCTGATTAACATACCTGCTCATATAAACAATCTGATATTTGTTTTTTAATTTGTTCATTACGATATCTCGTGTTCATTGGCCTTTGTGAATGTAGAGAGTGCTTATAAGGGAATATTATTATGAATGACAACAATAGTTTTGTTAGAGAAACCGAGAATAGACTATGAAACTGAGACGGGAGGATGATAAAGAGAGATAAAGAGAGAACAGAAGGGAGAAAGAGAGAAATGGAGTGTGGCCTGGAGCAGTCGCGACTGTCCCTCTTAAATATTTTAACAGTCACTTATAATGAGACGACAAGGAGTTTGATGACAGACAAGAAGTGTCATTTAGCTGAGTGACAAGTCAAGTGAACTCTACTGAGATTGACAGACAGTCGGATGTTTGAGCAGACAATGTCAAAATGACTGGAGATCATATAAAGTTGGTGAGTGTGGAGACGAATGTTGAGCGGGAATCAAAAACTGTGTGAAAACAAAAAGGAAAAGATATATAAAAAAAAAGAAAAATATTAAAAAAGAAAAAAGGAAAATGAAAAACAAATAGAGAATGAATTAAATATTGTGGAAATATTAAGAAAGAGAGAAAGAAATATTAGGAAAAAATATGAAATATTAAGAAAGAAAGCGAGAAAGCAAGGAATAAAACAAACTGGGAAAAGAATGAATGAGTGAAGGAATATTAAAAAAGAAAAATATTAAGAAAGAAAACAAATAAATAATGAATGAATTAATGAAATTTTGGAGGAATATTAAGAAAGAAAGGCAAAAAGAAAAAAAGAATGAAAGAAAAAAAGAAAGAAAGAAATTGATATGACGACGAAGAGAAATATGATGAAAAAATTTAAATTATATATATATATATAGAGAGAGAGAGAGAGAGAGAGACAGACAGACAGACAGACAGACAGAGTGGGAGATAGATAGATAGATAGATAGATAGATAGCTAGAATTTTACGTTTCTCATCGTCTTTCTCTTCGTCTTCATCTCCATTCCTTACTTACTTTCTCTCTTTATATATATATATATATATATATATATATATATATATATATATATATCGAGAGAGAGAGAGACGAGGTGAGTTAATTTTTTTAAATCTGCTTATCGGCTCGGAACGAAAATCTGAGAGCCGAGTTCGAATTACAATTGAGTTTGTTGCATTCACTTGCACACAAATTCCTTTGAGAAAGGTATGAATTCGTCGCTTCTCCCTTCAGCTATGGGTTAAATAGCCAGACAGTTTACAGTTGCGGACACGAAATAAATTCTTATTATGCTACCTACAACCACATCATGACGTAGAAGACTAAATATGATCCCCTAACCGAAGTCTAACAGACTTTATTTCAAGTGCCAAACATTTAGAACCAAAATAAATAAATTACATTATAACTACATTATAAATTTACTTTTTTTCACCCTTATTTAGTGAGTTAGCACGTGCGTTACACCCTACCATTCTTCTTCTTCTATGTGCCTTGTTCTTTCAGAACGTAGGTGATCATAGCCTTCCACGTCTCCCTATTCCTCGTGGCTATGAGCACACTTTCTCCTGTAACACCACGCAACCCCCGTCCTGTCTTCCACCTTCTCAGGCCCTTCAAATATGTTATCCGCTGCCTTCTTCTGTCTCTTTTCCCCTCTATCTAGCCTGTTAGTATCAGGTTCTCCAAGCCCTCCTTCCTTATTACATGTCCCAGGAATTTTAGTTGTCTCTTCCTGATGCTCAATATTAATTTTCTTTTTGTTTCAATCCTTTCCAAAACCTCATCACATGCTCGGTCCACGATATCCACAGCATCCTTCTGTAGAACTACATTTCACCCTACCATTACTTAGATAAATAATGGACCATTCTAATTTTACTGCGAGGAAAGACAGAGGAAAATGTTATACTAGAGACGTAGTTTAATTTTGGTGAGAAAAAGAATGCAAAATTAAAAAGAAGAAAGAAAAAACGAAAAGAAAGAAAGAACGAAAAAAGAAAAAGAAAAAAGAACGAAAGAAAGAAAGAACAAAATAAAGAAAGAAGCTTAACGTCTGATTCAGTAAAAATAAAACACCTTTTCCGCTTTTAATCTTTTTATTTGTACCCTCTTACTTCTTTACATAATGTTATAACACTATAAAGTAACTGTCAGATTCGCTTCTAGAGCGATCTCTTTGCTGCATTATTTTACTTCCGTCGTTGAAAAAAGTTTCCACCTTACTTTTGATGCTTCTGAGAAAAATCATATTGAGTAGATGCCCAGACCCAGGGAACAGTGTTTACAGACCGCGCCACCCCATTGCACCAGAGGGGTGGACCTGGTGCTCGTCACCGGGGCCAGCACGACCGGAGGTTGCGGAGACTGGGGTAATTTTTGTACCTCTTCTCGCTCTTACGCGTCCGGGTCCCCACATAAAATAACCGACCTTGTGTTACATCTCGCTCCAGTCGGGGAGTAGATTAAATAAATACTTTTAAAGTAAATGTAACGTAGCAGCGGAAAAAAAGAATGGTTTACCTTTCATGTCTCAATCAAATAGCCAAATAGCATTAAAACGGGGCTGTTTAGAAGATGTTAGTTGATTTGTGGTGATACCGACCGAGCAAAAGCAATGAACCGGATGTTGGCTCTATACCGACTAAAAAGCAAATGAATAAAACTCGTAGTGCGCATCCGAGTTCGCGCAGTTGTTCCGGTTGAAAAATAAAAATTAATCAAATATCAAATTTCCATTTCGCGAACCTACGCGAATTTTATTTACCAGCCAATGGGAAGCCCGGAATCAAATACAAGCGTGAAATTCAAAACGAGCTTTTGATCCAAAAGGCAGATATAAAAAGCGGAGACAAAAAGCATCATCAGACAGAAGGACAGAGTGGCGAGAGTAACCTTGACTTAAGTCGAGCGGCTACTATGCTGGCCTCTTTCCTTCTCCTTGTCTCAAAAGTACTTACTGGCCTCAGGAGTGACCTCTTCAAAGACATTCCACACAAACCAACTTACTGACTTACATACCTTAGCAGTGGCAACTTCAAAATGAACATTCCTCACATTCCTAAGCCTTTTATCCCTTTCAGCATTATTATTTGTCATCTTAACCTCCGTTGAACTTATCCTTCAAGTATTATTTTAATTCTTAAAACATTAATTGATATATGTATATATATAAATGTTATTTTATACTCAAATTGCATTTCTTGATTTTATAATCATATTATGACTTATAGTGAGCTGTCTTCCACAAGGCCAAATTCCGTTAACCTGCAACGGTATACAATTACCCTTCACTACAAACGGAATAAAATTGAGCACTTCACATTAACCACAATTTGGGAGGATTATTGTACTGCAATGAGGCGAGACGAGGCGTTTCTGTAACGCAAGGGAAAAAAACGAAAGTTCTCTATGCAGGCATTGTGGATACGTTTTACTAATAATTATAAGATTTTTATCCCTGTTTTTAAACTTTTGTTAATATCGAATTACTCTTAATCTTTGAGTAGCGAATCATCAATCATTTATATTCTACTTTCTTATGTGACATTACTTATAAACGAACAGTGTTAGTCAGTATCGATTTGATTTTAGTTTGGTTTGTTTAATAGAATCTCAACTCTTTACGTCTTTACGGCCTATCACGTTGAATACACCGATTCTCGCTCGATCACCGGTCAGTACTTAGATGGGTGGCCGCTTGGGAATACCAGGTGCTGTAAGCGTTTAGTGACGGATGTGCGTTGTGGTGCAGTGGATATCGGCTCGCAATGAGAAATCGGTGAGCCGAGTTCGAATTCCAGTTAAATAACCTGCATTCACTTAAGAACTGGTACCCTTGGGAAAGGTATTAATCCATCCCATCCCTCCAATTATGGCTTAAATAACAAGGGTAGGACTTGGGGACCCTGCCCTTAAAAACAAATCCCAATGAATCTTGATACGCGAAAAGAAAAAAGTATTACCAAACACAAAACCTATATAAAAACAACAATAAATTGTTGAAAGTAAACGGTATTACCAGCAATAACTAAATAAAATTTAGTTGGCATTAAATGACCCGCCAAGCTGATATGCCATAAAACAAAACAACTTTATGGGTCATTTGATGCCAGAATTTCATTTTCTTTGAAGCTTTGGTAATTTTTTTCTTCATTTTTTTTTTTTTTTACTATTAAAACCTACTGCAGGAAATTGATTTTTTTTTATTATTAAAATATATTGCTTGAATTTTTTTTTTTAAATCCCTTGTTGGATCTTTTTTCTATCAAAATCAATCTATGACTTTTTTTATATTAAAATAATTTTTTTTTTTTGTTAAAATCAATTGCTGGAATGTTTTTACTCTTAAAATCTATTGCTTGACTTTTTTGTTTCTTTACTCTTAAACGCTATCGCTGATACTTTTTTTACTATTAAATCTATTGTGAAAATTTTACTATTAAAATATTTTTTTATAATTTCATTGTATATTTACCCTGATTTGGAGGTTTACTATTTGCCCATAACTAGAATCTTAACACATGCTACCACGATTGGTCAGAATGAACCTTGGAACAAGAAATTGTTTCACATTCCTCAAAAACCCCTAATCAGAAACCTTGCTGCCGGATGGAGTTTATCATCATACCCAGAATAAAGTCAGTACCGACGCACAGTCAACTCTGAGTAAACTCATTTGAATGCGACTAAAATCGAATATATATATTCAAAAATACTTCTATATACCACATAGTTAGATACTATACTTACAAAATATATATATATATATATATATATATTAAATTTGTTTGAACAGATCAATTGTTGGCTTCCTCTATGTTATTAGGGGTCGCATATTCGAATCCTGCCGAGAAACACATTTTCGTCACAAAATTAATCGTAAATAATCAGGCCGGTAGAAATAAATTTTATAAATGATCTACTCAAATACGAGTATCGATTAAAAATGTTTAAACAAATATATATATATATATATATATATATATAAAGTCATCCACATACAAGCCTGTTTCACCTCATCAATGTGGCTAGATGTCCGGGATCGAAACACGACCGATTTGGTGTCAGTCGGAGTCTCTACCCACTAAGCAATAGGCGTATGGAATCACGGAAGGAAAATTTCAACGTATTTCATATAAACAATATGCGAGAATATAAAGTATGGTATCTAACTCTGAATATTTACGTTATATATATATATATATATATATATATATATATATATATATATAATCAAACAGTATATTTATATATTTATTTCTACCTGCCTGATTATTTACGATAAAATGAATATATTTGATTAAAAACAGAATACGAATACCGATTAAAAATAATGTTCAAAAAATTAAATTAGATATGTCGGTTGTTAAGACAATTTCGTAAATTTTCTGGATTTTCCGTAATATACAGATATAATTAATTAGTTTTTGGTCATAATTAAATTAGACCAGTACACAGTCAGTTAAGTGTCATACGTGATACACGCGTGGGTGATCATGTCTCGAAAGAGACATGACTGACTGAGCAAAAGATTATCCAGCAGTAGGTTGCCATTACTTTCTGCAACAGACTGATTGCCAGCCAAGGCTACAGAACCAAATTTATCCTGCTATTTAATTCATAACAAATTTTTTTTTTTAATCATATCACCCCGAGCAAGGCGGCAACGCCACTGATGCGCAGGGGGCTACGTAGGAGTGAAAAGAGAAAGCCGGAAACCACATCCTAAACAGGGAACAAGGGATGAGCCTCTTCACCGTCGACGGATTAATACCTTTCTCATGGGTATTTTTGAACGTAAGTGAAAGCAAGAAATTCAAATAAAATTCGAACTCGGCTCCCCGCTTCATCGCCGATACCCACTGCATCCCAACGCACACAGTTCCGTTATAACGTTTTCAATGCAATTATATTATAGAACTTTTGAATATTTTTAATTTGAAGACAAGTTTATTCGCAACCTAGACTATTTACAATAATTTCCGGTAACTTTAGGCGATTTACAATAACTTCCGGTGTCTTTAGGAGATTTACAATAACTGATTTTAGCGTTTGTCAAACGCTAACGTAACAGGGATCTTTTATGAATATGCAATTCTCAAAATTAGGAGAATTCACTTAAAGGTCTTAGAAGACTTTCATCCATGTTTGTATGATCCTAATAGGTATTTATTGGTATGGTTACACTTAGACATAATTTATGTTATTTCATTTAGTAATTTATTTTTGTCTGGGAACATCATAAAAGCCAATTATTTCTCCTGGCATAATCTGCATATTTTACCACCGTTGTAAGGTTTGTCTATGCACCAAATTATATCGCGTTCATAAAAGACCCCTGTTACGTGAGCGTTACAAAAACCGTGAAATCAGTTATTGTAAGTCGCCTGAAAACACCGAAAGGTAGAGAATTAGGTTGTGAAATAACTCATTTCCAAATGAAATATATAGAAATTTCCTTAAAGACGACTGATAAGTTAGTGCGATTAAGCTTTTGGACACAAAATTGCGTAAAAAATATCCAAAAGTTCTTGCATATCCAAGCGCTTTCGGTTATTCTTTTAGCCTTCATCAAAGACGAATTTTATTTCTTATTTTTACCTGGACATTAATTTATTGCTAAAACGCTATTTTTTAAATAGATACCCATATTTGAGTAGATGTTCTGTTTATTTATTAAACCATTTTCCATCTACCAGCCTGAATATTATCTTATTAGAAAAATATGTGTGTTTTCCGAACATTCAGGAGATGGAAATAAATAAATAAATAAATAAATAAATAAACAGAACATCTACTCAAAAATGGGTATCCATTAAAAAAATGCTTAAGCACTAAATAAATATGTCGGATTAATAAATGAAAACTCTGTTCTATAGATAGATAGATAGATAGATAGATAGATAGATAGATAGATAGATAATAAATAGACTAAAAGGCAGATAGATAGATAGATAGATAGATAGATAGATAGATAGATAGATATAAATGAGAACACTGAGGTCAACACCAAGCGATGAAAATCTGTTTCAAGCTTGAACGCAATCTTCATTCTGAATTTTACGTTCAAGCGCAAAAGGGTCTGTCGACTCTTGGGATTCATCTTTGTGTCCATTTTACATACAAAATATCTCTGATATTGAGCGCTTCACCAATAATTATAAAATAATTTCATTCTATATTTTTATCATATATATATATATATATATATATATATATATATATATATATATATATATTATATATATATATATATATATATACACTACCGACCACAATTATTAGGCCACCCCAGTTTTTAAAAGAAATTATATATTTCATACTATTTTTAGTATTTATTGCCAAGTGGATAATTCTAAATGAAAATAGAATGGTTCTTTTCTTATTATTACTTTGCAAAATTTTACAAGGCAAGGAAGCAAAGATAAACTCGTCCGAATCACCCTGAATTTTCTTCATTCTTTCATTGATGAAACTTCAATATAGGTAATTCTTAAATATTTATAAATTCATTTGATGAACATGTTATTGTGCAGTATTAACAAAAGAACCATTCTATTTTCATTTACAATTATTTACTTGGCAATAAATACTAAAAAATAGTATGATATACATCACTTTTTAAAAACACTGGGGTGACCTAATAATTATGGCCGGTAGTATATATATATATATATATATATATATATATATATATAGCGCGAGGTAAAATTTTCGCCATTTTATATTTTTAATTTCTCGCATGTGCTTTGTTTTGATTTTATTGACTGCACAGTATAGTAGGGTCAGTTGGGCAGAATCATGCTGCAAATCACTCTCCCATAAATTTGAAAACGGCTTACTGTACTGCTTGGCATTTGCGCCCGAAACTCCAATATGAGCATTTCAGAATGTCAATTTGAGAATCCAGAAAAAGTTGAATGAGTCTAATGGTGATTACGAAGGTACGACAGTTCGGAAAACGCACTTTTATTATTCTGATAAGAAAAGAACTCCCGAATTTGTTGATGAGCGCCCCAGACTCAACACGGAGGCTCGCATCAAGCGACTTGAGGAGATAGTGCAGCCCTGGATCAAGAGGGTAGCTGCTGAAAGACCCTATGTCTGGCAACAGAACACTGCATTATTCAGAGGAACCCGGTCCTGGCTATCAGACAATTTCTGCGACCACATCACCCCTTACATCTGGCCCCCTAACTCCCCAGACGGTAACCCCCTTGATTATTATGTGTGGGTGAAGTTGAGCAACACCAACAAAAGATCAACTGAAGTCAAGGATTATGGCAACATTCACTAACTTAAGCAAAGAGACTGTTCAAAAGAGTTGCAGGAGATTCCGAACTCGTCTGGAAACCGTGATTAAAGCTAATTGCGAATTTATTGAATAAATTTATTGTTTAATATTTCAAGATATTTTTGTGTAAGTCTGGAAAATATATATGTTAAAATGAAATGTCAGGGTTATTTTCATTTTTGCGTCATTTAAATGTCTTCTATCCCACAAAAATTCTTGGTGAAATCAGTTGACGCGATTCTTGGGTGGATCGAGAAGCTAGTAGCAAAATGTGATGCTCATATCGAATTTTAAATAAAACTTCATGCAAAATGCTTTCCTCTCATATCCATTTCTTGCAAAAATTATAGTTAATAAATAAATTATTAGTGTTTTTAAATGGAAAGTTACTTTTCAATCAGCCTGTCTGTTTCCATGTATGTTATTTATGCAATGTGCTTATTCAAATGAGGTGTCAATTAGGCCACCAATTTTGACTTGAGCTGAAGATAAGAAGAAGCGGATTCACACATTTTCCAAAGGGTATTTGCACGTAAATAAATATAACGAACCTAACTGGAATTCGAACTTGGTTTCCGATTCATCATTTCGTGTAGTTGGTAGCGAAATCTGGTGCCCATATCGAGTTTGAAGTAAAACCTGATGCCACGAAAAAAGAAAGAAATGAAATTAGGCACTTGTAAAATTAGGGTTCACTATGAATAGATTGAAATAAACAAGATGTCTGAAAAGTAACTCCCTATTTTATGTATGGGAGGCCAACCAGGAGTCCTGACTTAACAGCCTGCCACTTTTTTCTTTGGAGGATTGGTTAAAGTAGAAAATCTACTTTACCAAAATAAGACTTTGGAAGAACTTGATGAAGAAGTTAGGTTTTCCATACCACAAGAGCTCCTGATGAAATCGGGTGACGCAATTTCTGGGCGGCCCAAGAAGCTGGTAGCAAATTCTGGTGCCCGTATCGAAATTTAAGTAAAACCTCATGCTAATCGATTTCCTTTCATATTCATTTATTGTAAAAATTATAGTTAAGATTTAAATTATGAATGGAAAGTTATTTTTCAATCAGCCTGTCTGTTTCCATATATATTTCATTTATGCAATGTGCTTATTCAAATGAGGTGTCAATTACGGCCACCAATTTTGACTTGAGTTAGAGATAAGAAGAAGTGATTTCATACATTTTCCAAAGGGTATTTGCATGTAAATAAATATAACGAACCTAACTGGAATTCGAACGTGAATGGCAAATACAGTTGTCTTCCATCCCATAAGAGTTCCAGGTGACTTCAGTTGACGCGATTCCTGGGCGCCTCGAGAAGCTGGTAGCGAAATCTGGTGCCCATATCGAATTTTAAATAAAACTTCATGCTAAATGCTTCCCTGTCATATCCATTTTTTGTAAAAATTATAATTAATAAATAAATTATAAACATTTTAAAATGGAAAGTTACTTTTTAATCACCCTGTATATGATTCCATCAACAAAACGTTTATTAGTCTGAAGAAGTTCCATCTCGGAACGAAGCATATAACAAAGATTTTTTTAAAATCTTGACATTCACTTACTCTCTTATAGAATGAAATATACATTTTTTTATCTTATATGCTCTCTCTCTCTCTCTCTCTCTCTCTCTATATATATATATATATATATATATATATATATATATAAACATGCACGTATGTGTGTGTATGTTATTATGTGCAGATATATGAATTCAAATAGCTGTGAATATTCAAACAAATGATATATTGTCTTTGCATATCGTATGTGCCAAAGAAACTTAATGTCACAAATTTGAAATAAACATCATGTCAATATTTTCATTTTTCCTCCCATTGTCTATAATTTGAACTTTAATTTTTTTTCTAGGTCCATTGAGGAATTTCAGAACTTTTTCCCATTTTTCATTCTGAACGTATTCAAATTACACTCACACACATACACACACACACACACACACACACACATATATATATATATATATATGTGTGTGTGTGTGTGTGTGTGTGTGTGTGTGTGTGTGTGTGTGTGCCTATAAATACGTATGAATGTTTGTATATGGAAGACATCATATGCAAAGCTATATATCAGGCTAATAGTAGCTAATCAAATAATAAAATATAAAGAAAATTCCTTAGTAATGCGTTTCGTCTATCGATATTTTCGACTTTAACATTTTCGATATAAATTTAACCGGGTTTTATGGCATTTCTCAACCCCGTATATAAAATTGTCCCTACTGATAAACTCTCCATTAGTCTTAAGAAATTCCTTTAAAAAACGAAACGAACTTCTTTAACGGTTCAATCTCTTTCCCTCGATACACACTAAGACAATAAAGCCGCTAAGACTCAACGAGTAAGTGAGTGTGGAAGAATATGAGAAAAAGAAGAAAAAAAACATTATTCTTAGGAGATAACATGAATTTAAAATAAAAGAGAAGATAGTGACGGATCAAATTTGACTAGAAAACAAGAAAACAGTTCCAGAAGAAAGAAGTTCGAAAAACAAAACTATTAGCACAGAATTTATGGTCCCATTAAGCCATTTCAACTGTGACAAGATGAGACCTTACCACCAACCTAGTCAGTTAAGTGTCATACGTGATACGCAGTTGAGCGATCAAGTCTCGAAAGATATATGACTGACTCAGCAGAAAATTTTAGTATGTTGCCATTACTTTCTGCGGTAGATTGGTTATAATCAACCAAGGCTATAGAACCCAATCTGTCCTGTTATTTAACCCATAACTGGAGAGAAGAGATGGATTGATACTTTTCCCAAGGGTATTTGCGCGTAAGTGAATGCAACGAATTAAACTGGAATTTGAACTCGGCTCTCCGATTCCTCGTTCTGAGCTGATATCTATTGCACCACAACGCACATCCGCACCAAATTACTCCTGCGCTTGGGTTTGGAAAGTCGATGTACCAAACGGGAAAACTCATCAGACCAATTACCATTGAAAATTTATATAAATGGCATTGGAAAGTTACGTTACGGTTGATGTGACTAAAACCGAGATGCCAGGTCAGGATCAATAACGTTGCAACTGTGTGTGTGTGTGTGTGTGTGTGTGTGTGTGTGTGTGTGTGTGTGTGTGTGCTTAATTGAACCGAACTGACAAGATATATTTTTTACCTTTTTTATGTGCTTTTTTTTTGTATGCGTACAAATGTTTTCTTTTCGGGCTTAATGAATGTTAAAATTATTCAAAATGGTTTTGATTCCAACCGCTTTCGATTAAAAGATTCTTCTTCGTTTTGTGCAGTGTCCTTTCAAGACGTAGGCGTTCATGGTCCTCCACATCACTCTGTCCCTTGTAACTATGAATAGTCTTGTTAGTTATCCGAAGCCTTGCTCTGCCAACCATTTGCTCAAGCCCATCTAGTATGCAATGCGCTGTTTCCCTCTGTCCCTCTTTCCCTCTACCTGCCCTGTGAGTATTAGATTTTCTAAGCGCTTCTTCCTCATTACGTTTCCCAGAAACTTCAACTGTCTCTTCCTGATGTTAAGTATGAGTTTCTTCTTTGCATCCATACTCTTCAAAACCTTGTCGTTGCTCACGTTCTACCCATGGTATCCTCAGCATCCTTCTGTAGAACCACATTTCAGTTCCTCTGAGTCTATCCTTCATCATTAACGATATTGTCTAGCATTGGCTGCCATATTGCAGGGCAGATATCACGTTCTCTTTTCTTTTTTTCCTGTCTCTTAATACTCAGCTTAGCTTTTGAAATGCGTCTTTGATCATCCCAATACCCCTTCAGATCTCAGTGACACACTTTCCGTTATCTGTTAAGACATTTTCCAGGTATTTAAATTTTTGAACCTGCTTGATTTTAGTATCCTCTACCTGTAATTTGCTGATGAGCATGCATTTTTTTTTTTTTGTTGCTGCTGATGATAACCATGCATTCAGTCTTTTTGTAGGGTATGTTTAGTCCTTTCTTCTCGGCTTACGGCCATATCACGTTGAATACACCGGTTCTCGCTCGATCACCGAAGTTACGCAACGTTGAGCCTGGTCAGTACTTAGATGGGTGACCGATTGGGAATACCAAGTGCTGTAAGCGTTTAGTGTCGGATGTGCGTTGTGGTGCAGTGGATAGCGGCTCGCAATGAGAAATCGGTGAGCCGAGTTCGAATTCCAGTTGATATACCCTGCATTCACTTAAGCACTGGTACCCTTGGAAAAAGGTATTAATCCATCCCTTCCCTCCAGTTATGGGTTAAATAACAGGGTAGGACTTGGGGACCCTGCTCTTAAAAACAAATCTCAATGAATCTTGATACTCGAAAAGAAAAAGTATTACTAGACACAAAACATATATCAAAAAACAATAAATTGTTGAAAGTAAAAGGTATTACCAGCAATAAATAAATAAAATTTATTTGGCATTAAATGACCCGCCAAGGTTGATATGACATAAAAACAATCAACCAACCTTTTTTCTCACTTTCCTTCGTTACATTTGGTAGACAGTTTCGTAGTTTCCTTATCGTGTCTAATATCAGCAATGTGTCATATGAATATCTTATATTGTTAAGATTGTCACCGCCAATGATGAATCCTGTCTCGTTCTCTCAGAATTGACACGCTGTATAGGTTAAATATATCCGGTGAGAAGACACATCCTTGTCTTATACCCTTTTCTATTTTGTATATCTGCCGAATTTATTTCTTGTCAATATGGAGCCGGTTTGCTACCAGTATAGGTTCTTGATTATTCTAATGGTTTTCCCGAAAATAGATTCTTCTTTTTCTTTATGTGCCGTGTCCTTTCAGGACGTACACGATCATGGACTTCCTCTGTCTCATGTCGCTCTTAATATCTTTTCTCTTAGTATCTCTCTCGAACCTCCCTCCGCCATCCATTTTTCCAGGCCTATCAAGCATGTCTCACGCTGTTTTACTCTGTCTTTCTGTCCTTCTATCCGTCCTGTGAGTATTAAATTCTCCAGGCTCTCCGTCCTCATTACGTGTCCCAGGAACTTCATCTCTCTTTCTGATATTAAGTATGAGTTTTCTCCTCGTTTGCATCATCTCCAACACCACATCGTTGCTCACCAGATCAGTCCATAGTAAAACCACATTTCTGCTGCCTGAAGCTTCTCCTTCATCCTTGATGAAATTGTCTAACATTTACTGTGATACAAAAATATAGATATTATATAGCAATTCAGCACTCTTTTCTTTGTTTCCAGTGAGATTTTCTTGTCTCTCAGTACTCTTGTTAGCTTTTGAAATGCGCCCTTAGCCATGCCAATGCATCTTTGGATCTCCATGTTGCACTTTCCATCTTCTGTCAGAACACCTTTCAGATGTTTAAATTTCTTTGTTTTAATTTTAGATTCTCCGAACTGTAGTTGGTATTTTGGGGTCACTTTTTGCTGATGACCATACATTCAGTTTTTTTAAGTTTATACTCAGTCCTTTCTTCTCGCTTTCTATTGCTACCTTCTGTAAGCGGTCGGAGGTCGTGCATTTTCCTTTCTGTGTCTGCTATCAGCACTGTGTCATCCTTGTATCTTATATTGTTGAGATTGTGACCGCCTATGACGAATCCCGACAAGGCTTTTATTTCTTTTTTGTAATGAAACTATAATAAATGTTGTATGAATGCAATTGTTGACTGTATAAAAGTTACTGAAAGTAGACATATTCTTAATTTCCAAATATGGCCGGTATCTTTTGGCCTTGTTCATAAATGATTCTATTAAAGGTTGGTTTGTTATTTATTGTTTTGTTTTTATATTAAGAGATTCTATCGGTTTTAGATGCATTTTGTAGTATATTATATATTGGGGATGGAACGACAAGTATATTATCTATTGAAGATGAAACGATTCCACGCTAGTTTGAATGTGTTCAGATATTGAGTACTTTTGCCTGACTAATATCTACCTTAAAATTATACTTTACACTTTTATATATGTGTGTGCGTGAGAGAGAGAGAGAGAGAGTAAAAATTCAGTTATAAATAAAAACATATCTGCATAAAGAAAACACAAATAAAGACAAAAGGTAAACCTTTCTTTAAAATCACGTTTTGTACTCTAAATATATATGCAGTAGCGAGCAAAAAGATCAGAACAATGTTAAGAAAAAGGTCTAAATATGAAATAACTTTTTTATTTTAAAGCTTCAAAGAACATTTTATCAAGGAAAAATAAGGATATAAAAGTAAATTATATAATTCCAAAATATGAAGTTCAATAAACTTATTTTGATAAAGCTATAAGAATATTTATATAATATTCGAAAAAAATAGATGATCAAAAACATCAGAACGATTAAATAAATCCATAAAATTTAATAATTATTTTGCATTATCGAACATTTTTTAGGGTAAGAATATAAAATCGGGTATTTTACTAAATTACACCGGCTTTTTACTGGCTCTTGCGTTATAAACATGGCGAAAAAAATCTGTGACGTCATTGAAACTTAGAAAACTAATTGTCAAGTAACGCAATAAAGATAAACTCTTGAATGGGAATATTTCCAAGAGTGTGGGGAAGTTTAAAACTGTTATTCATAGTATTTTAAGAAAACCTGAGGAAACTGGGTCATGTGAAGCCAAGAAACAACCCGACAGGTTTAGGAAAACTACTGCAAGGGAAGACAGATGGCTTGGTAAAGAATAAAAAAGAGCTAATGCTAACCTTGGCATTAAAATATCAAATGATGAATTAGAACACTCTCAGCTTCTGGTGTGTGTTTATATGGTATATCACACGCTAAAAGTCTTCCGTCTTCTACCGAGCGCCCATAGATCAGAGGTAGAATGTCAATTCGTTCGGGTTTCAATCCTGGGTAAAAAGCAATCGGATGCCTAACCGTGCTGATGAGCTGTAATTCAGCGAAACAGATCTGTCTGCGGATGAAGACAGAGAGATGGAGGGAGGAAAATAAAGAGAAAATAGGCGGGAAGAAAAATTCCGACACATTTTCTAAAGGAACTGTTGAAGTATAAATAAAAACAAAATATGTTAAATTAACGTTACCTATATGTTTTTTATTGTATCATTCTCTGGGATTCTAATCTATATTTGGTCTCAAATTATATATATATATTAAGAAATTTGACAAATGGAAAACGATTCATTGAAACTATTTTTGATTACGTGTTTCGCATTTCTAGGTTTCATCAAATTTAAAAGCCCAACAAATAGTGTGTGTGCAATTATTTGTATGCTTAAATAATAAATCATAGTACTTTTATTCTAAGCTGGTGTTTCCTGTGATTAAAGAAATGAATAAAAATGAGTGACTTTTAAAAAACAGTCAATATTTATTCTATAATTTTCTTTATAATTCTTAGTTCATATCGAAAGTTATTAATATATTTTTCACCGCTGTTTTGTAACGAATTAAAGGTAAAACGTCACCTCATTTTCAGAATGTCTCCAAAGCAAGAACTTCATATGGTCTTTTCTGAAATTAATCCAAGGGATATCTTCGTCCAATCCTTCAATCCTTTATATGTATTTAGGTCGACATTGTTTTTTCCGAGTCGATAATATGCATTTAAAATATGATATAGAATCCTGACAAATTCTAGATCCTTTTTTTAAGCGCAGCTTAGATAAGATGTGGAACAAGGCCGAAACTATAAAGCACCCAGTGGAATCCATTTACCTTTGGCTATGATTTATATTTTAACCTAAGCTCCAGAGAGTCAACACTCCAGACTTTATCTCTCCCTCAGGAGGGGTGCTGAGTTCATTGTCCTGCACCTGAGGCGTCCCAAAAAGGGGAAGTGCTGAGGGGGTTTGGACATTTTTCCCGGGTACTGGCAATGAACCCATCTTAAAGTGACTTTGTGTCACATATGTTGCGTTGTGGGAGCACCGTTAAATATCTCTATATACTTTTTTAATTATATATATATAAACTAAAGAAAATAAAGTTACAACGGCTATGTATTAAAGAAGGATTACTGCCGAAATAAGCAACTCTATCTATCTATCTATCTATCTATCTATCTATCTATCTATCTATCTATCTATGATAATAATAATAATTATTATTATTATTATCTATCTATGGTAATTATTATTATTATTATTATTATTATTATTATTATTATTATTATTTCATTTTAAATCGATTTCTGCTATGGTCACATACCTACCAAATCTGCAGGTCGTGGTGTGTTGTTATGACTCCATTTCATGTTTTTTCTATCTCTCCTATCATCCCTAGCGTTACATAGACAAAGTTCTCCTTAGTGTGTGGGCTGTACTTAACAAGACAATTTTTTGTATGTCTCTTAAGTTGGGGTTTCCAGGGATTCTTTCAATGTGTTATTTTTTTTGTTCCATTTTTTATCATTCCAAGTGCACCCACCATCACTGGTACGATACTTGTTTTCAATTTCCACATTTTTTCTATTTCAATTTCTAGGTCTTGATATTTTGACAGGTTTTCTAATTCCTTGGTTGCTATGT
>JBBBDQ010000346.1:3242500-3250000 GCA_037127315.1 Ascarosepion bandense | reverse complement strand
CCAGAAAATTATCCTCAGTTAACCTCTTTTACAGAGGGCAAATGCACAGACAATACAGCATGGATAAGAAGGTCCTTAAGTCTATAACACACAATAATGTGTTCACTGTTGATTCTAACAAAACCTTAAAACTTATTACATACTATAATAAATTCAAAACCTCTAACCTGGTAATGAGCAACAATCCTTCTCTCCGGGGTTTGCAGAACTAATGTTGTGTATGAATTCAAATGTCCTTTTGAAGAATACCCTTCTAATCCACATACATACATTGGATTTACGACTACCCGGATCTCTAGACGATTAACTTTGCATTTAAATGATTCTAGCGCCATTACACAATATTTTATGTCACATACTGTTTCCCTTCTGCATTCCGACATTCGTAAAATCCTTATAGACTATACTAAAATTATCGATCAACTCAAAGACAGTCGACGCCTTAAAATTTTAGAGGCACTACATATCAGAAGTAATAAACCTCTTATTAATCGCAAAGCTTACCAAATTTCTGGAACACATTCTTCAATGTGTATAGTATATTTGAAATATAATTAAGGTAAATAATTCTTGCTTTCGCGTAATTAGATAATTCACACAATTACTACCCTTGAATTTTTAAATTCCCTAATGTATTTTTATGGTATTTAAAAAATTTTTTGCAACTCTAAATATTTCACGTAATCAGATAATTCACACCTCCACGTGATCACACAATTTCACGCTTGCTCGTGATCACATTATTACTTCCCTTAACTTTTTAAAAATATTTCTTAACTTTTATTTAGTTCTTCAAAATGCAGTAACACGTTTCCGCTGCAAGGCAAATGTTGATGGTTAATAATTGTAAAACTGTAATATATATATATATATATATATATATATATATATATATATATATATATATAAACTATGCATTTAAATGATTCTAGCGCCATTACACAACATCTTATGTCACATACTGTTTCCCTTTTGCATTCCGGCATTCGTAAAATTCTTATAGACAGTACTAAAATTATTGATCAATTTACAGACATTAGACGCCTTAAAATTTTAAAGGCACAACATATCAGTAATAAACCTCTTATCAATCGCACAGCTTACCAAATTTCTGGACTCATTCTTCAATGTGTATAGTATATTTGAAATATAATTAAGATAAATAATTCTTGCTTCTGCGTCATTAGATAATTCATATAATTACTTCCCTTGAATTTTTAAATTCCCTTAGGTATTTTTATGGTATTTAAAATTTTTTGTAACTCAAAATATTCCACGTAATCAGATAATTCACGCCTCCACGTGATCACATATTTTCACGCTTGTACGGAATCACATTATTAGTTCCCTTGAATTAAAAAAAAATTCTTAGCGTTTATTTTGTTCTTCAAAATGTAATAATACGTCTCTGCTGCAAGGCAATTGCTGACGTTTAAAATTAGAAAACCGTAAAATTTCACCCTGATGATGAACGATGACGATCGAAAGTACTCGGTTAACATATGGAGAATATTTCTATAAATATAATTTGGAAATAAAAAGCCTCATTAGAAAATATGAGAAAATACAAAAGAAATTCTGCAAGACTAATTTGTCTCTATCGTTTAATAAAACGTGTTTATATATATATATAATTATATCTATTGATGTAGTTATAAACAAGACGGAATATATGTTTGAGGCATTTATTTGTATTGTCTATGTTTAAATTTGCTATACCTACATGCAAAGTGCGTATACACACACACACTCACACACACACACACACACACACACACACACACACACACACACACACATATATATATATATATATATATTCGTGTGCATGTGTTTATGTCTGTTTTACCACCTCTATACAAAGTTCTTCTATCGGAATTTGATTTGCTGTCCCCATCAAGCGGGGGGTTTTTTTTTGTCTCTAAAAGACAGATTTATATAAATGTAAAATTCAAAACATTTCTTTTCTAAATTTTGACGGTTCATTCGGCCATTAATATGTTATAAGGTAGGATAGACGGCGCCAATGCTTCCTTCCAAAATCGATGGATAGGTTTTTATTCCTCCAATGGGCTTTCTCCAGAAAATTTTAAGATGGGAAGGGGCTGTTTGTCGTTTATATTTTGGAATGTGTGGTCTCTACATGAATATCGCATTTTGATTTATTTAATAAGACTGCGAGTCAACAGAGATAGAAAGAAAAGAGGGATGGATATATATTTGTAAACTAATCAATAGATATATAAATACGTTAGATATATAGAATAGACATAGATAGCTATCTATCTATCTATCTATCTATCTATCTATCTATCTAGATAGATAGATAGATAGATAGATAGATAGATAGATAGATAGATAGATATGAACAGAATGAGATAGATAGATAGATAGATAGATAGATAGATAGATATGAACAGAATGAGATAGATAGATAGATAGATAGATAGATAGATAGATAGATAGATAGATAGATAGATAGATAGATAGATAGCCTATCTAATACACACAATCGAAGAACTTTTAAATTGCTTATATGATGTAAGAGCATTTTGAAAAAAAAACTACTAATTTAAAAATCAGCGGTTTTTTTATGTCATTTTAACTGAACGGTTACGTGATATCTTTGTTCAACTTTCTTCCGTTACGTTATGATTTTCTAATGATTTTAGAAGCTTGTTGAAATTTTGCTGATATATTATTTTGTGGTGTGTTGACCGCTAGTCTTTAAGGGTGACAGTTGAATATTTGCATGTGTCTGTATGTGCATGTATATATATATACCTGAAATAGTTGTGAGTGTCATTAGTGTAAGCATGAAAAGGACCTCCAATCCGTGCATAACTGAGGGGTGAGAAATGGTTCCTGAATTTTAATGCTTCCAAAACAAAGCTGCTATCTACTAACCACCACAGACAATCGCTCCTACCCCACCTCCATTAGCATGGATCAGTCTAGTCTCCCTGAAAGTAAAACACTGCGCCTCTTCGGGTTAACTCTCACTACAGACTTCAAGTGGAATGATTATATAGAATCCATAGCTAAATCCTCTGCTAAGAAGGTCGGTTCTCTGTGCAGGGCCAGAAAGTTTTTTCCCTTCTGAAACAATCCTGCACATATACAAATCTACTATCCGCCCTTGCATTGAATACTGCAGTCATATCTGGTCGGGTGTTTCTGCTATCCTCCCTAGGGGTCATTGACAATCACAATTCAACGGAGAATCTGTAATGTGATCGATCCCGACTTGGCAGCTCGGATGCAGTCACTTTCTCACCGGCGCGATGTGGCTTCCCGGTGACTCTTCTACAAATACTTTCATGGCTTCTGCTCAGAAGAACTTAGCTCACTGGTACCCACCATAGATGAATTCGCTCGAGCCACAAGATTAACAACTAGGTCCCACCCTTTTACAGTGAAACCAATAAATTGTAAATGCAAATTCTACTCCATCAAATTCTTTTCTCACACTTCCCGCCTGTGGAATTTCATTCCGTTTACTTGCTTCCGCGACAGCTACAATCTTCAAGAATTCAAATGTAAAGTTAGTAGTCATCTCCTATTTCACTAGCATCCCTCCCTCTCTCTCTCTCTCTCTCTCTCTCTCTCTCTCTCTCTCTCTCTCTCTCTTTCATGCTTCTTTCTTCGTCCACTCCACTCTCATCAGTATTCTCATCCTTTTCTTACCCTCTTCCTGACACCCACTGTAACCTGTCACTCCTTCTTATAATTTCCTTCCTGACGCCTCCTGTAACTCTTTCTCGTGTAACCCCCTGCTCAACAGTGGCAGTAAAATGCCTTGCGTGGGGCGACACGATTATTTAAAAAAGAAGTCTTTTTGATGTAAATTGATGCATTTTCTTAGATCGGTTGAGTGTATTTTTTGCATATTTACATTTTTACATGCGGCTTTGTTGTTTTTCATTATTATTATTAGTAGTAGTATTAGTAGTAGTAGTAGTATTATTAGTATTAGTTTTACTATATACATATTATATGCTTACATGTGTATGTGTGTGTGTATGCTCGTTCCTGTGCCTTTGCTTATGTGTATTTTTGTGTTGTAATGCGTCGAAAGGCGACATCGGGGAGTGCCGAGTTCGAATTCCAGTTGAATCCATTGCATTCACTTGCGCACAAATACCCTTGGGAAAGGTATTAATCCGTCTCTTTCCTCCAGGTTATGGGTTAAATAATATGACAGATTGGGTTCTATAGCCTTGGCTGGCAACCAGTCTACCGCAGAAAGCAATGGCAACCTACTGCGGGATAATCTTCTGCCCAGTCAGTCATGGCACTTTCGAGACATGATCGCCCAAAGCGTGTATCACGTATGGCAGTTAACTGACTGAATGCGTGTAACCGCATGTTGATTTTTATATTGTAGTAAGCGTATGTGTTCGGATATGTTTACGGGAGTTTTTAGTTTTTAGCGTTTTATATTATAATCATTTATTTTTCTCAAAAAAAAAATAATTGCAATTTCTCCTTTTGCTATTGTCTCTGGCCGCTTTTTCTGTGATTTTCTATTTAATTTTGGTGTTGAAACTTTTTTTTTTTTTTTTGGCTCCTTGTATATTTCGACAATGTTGTTTTGTTTATGTATATTTCTGTTTTGAATGACATTTTGTGGTTGTCAAGTCTTTCTTTAAATGTTATTTTTGTTGCTCCTAATTACATTCTTGTTTCTGTATTAATGTCATTTGTTAGTTTAGCTTTTTATATTACATTCTTGGTTAAACATTCGTCGCTAAGGGAACAGTTGTTTTAGTTTTGACAATTGCATTTACTGATGTTGGTTTATTGACTTATGTTGTTGTAGTTATTAGTTTCGTTGAGTATTTTTTATTGGGTTTAGTTATTATTTTCTTCATGTTATCCGTGCAGGTGTAACTCATTTTTACTGAGTTTTTGTTGATGATTTTTGATATTTTGCTGTTTTTGGGGAATTGTTTTTCAATTATTTTGAAGAATAATTTTCTTATTTTTGATTTTATTGCATTATTTTAAAGTGGGCTGAACGAGATTATCTTCTTCTGTTGTTTTTGTTTGCTTTGTTTTCGTTTGTGTATTCTAGTTCGTTTGAATAATCGATATTTCTTAGTGCTGATCTGTATAATTTTTATTTTCGTTGAATATTCTTTTATTTATGAATATAGGTATGTGTTTGAATAAGTTAGGGGTTTGGAGATTTTGTTAATGTATTTCTTTTCTGTACGGTTTGTATGTGGTAGTGTTTAAATTTAATATTCTATCAAGAAAATTTACTATTTTTAGATCAAATATATGTCTATTGCAAATTTTACTGTATTGATAGTTACTAATATTTTTTTCTTTTTCCGCTCTGCCGTTAGAGTTTCTTACGATTATTAGGCAGTCGTGCTTGTATAAACCCATGTCTTTGTTATTAATGATATTTGCTAATTTGCTGATGATATATATGCCTATGAATGCAAATATTATGCGCCATCGTAACTGCCCATTTTCATATCAGAGTTGCGATCAATAATGACATTGTTGCTTTTTATAAGTGTTTCATTTTTTCGTCTATATTTTGTTGTTGGAGTATAACATTGATTTTCTGCGATGTTTGATAACGTTTAAGTCTTTGGGATGTTTATGTGTTGTTTCACCAGGTCTAGCGCAGTGTCTGCTTATTAATGGAGGGTTAGAAGTCTTTTATATATTTGTAGTAGTAGTTTCCTTGTTGGTGATGTTGTAAAACCGATTAATAGTCTCTATTTTGTTTTTCCATTTGTTTATGTTTGGCGTGCTCGTTAATTTTGTGTAATTTTTTTCTACTATTTGCTTACTTATGTTTCCGATGTTGATTTTTGTTGAATTTATTGGTCTACATGTTTGTTTAAGATGTTATCCTTGTGATCATTTAGTTTGATGACTGGTTCTGCTTTCAGTAATTGTTTGATTCTGTTGGTTAGTTACAGGTTTGGCGGCCATGTCTTCGTTTATGTTGTTCCCCGTTTCGTTTCTTGTAGAACTTAGTTATCAATTTTCAACTAGTTTTTATAGCTGTTGGTTTCTATTTTGTCGATACTTATAGCTTTTTCGGCTTGTACGTATAAATATTTTGACTTGACTATCGTTTTTATTTGGTCTACGGCTATATCGTGTTGAATACACCGGTTCCCCCTCCGATCACCGAAGTTAAGCAACATCAAGCCTGGTCAGTACTTAAATGGGTGACCATTTGGGAATACCAGGTGCTGTAAACGTAAGGACCAAGAATGGTCCTCCAGGTTTGGGGGTTGGGTGCAGGGCTAACAACCCTACCCCGTAAAAAACAGTTTATTACAGAAACAGCAGCAAAAAGTTGCTGCCCTATGCACCATCTGGGTGTGATGATGGATAAATTATGATGATGACGATCGTTTTTATTTATTTTTCTAGTAGTTTCTAGAATTTGTTGAAAGTATTTCTTGTTTAAAATTTATTTGTTAATATTAAATTATTATTTATTATTAATTTTCTATATATTAATTCTACACATACACCTATGTATATATATATATACATATTGTCAAAGTTTCAAATAATGAGTCAATGTTTTATTTGGATTTGTTGTCTTCATAATATTTGCTTGTTAGAATTGAAATATTTTAAACTTTTGACAAAATGTACTTAGCCCTGGGCAGTAAGGTTTATTTTGTGCAAAAATCCAAATATTTCAATTCTAACGAGTAAAGACAATATATACATATATATATATGTGTGTGTGTGTGTGTGTGTGTGTGTGTGTGTGTGTGTGTGTGCAAAATGAATATCTAAAAACTTGCACACACACGCACACACACACACACACACACATATATATATATATATATATACGTGTATATATATATAATATACGTGTGTGTAAAGAATGAATATATATGCGTGTGTGTATGCAGAATTAATATATAAAAACATATAGACGCATATATATACATACACATATATATGTGTGTGTGTGTGTGTGTGTGTGTGTGTGTGTGTGTGAAGGGTGCGCATGACGTGTAGCTTCATTTGTTGCTCCAACAGTATACGAGAGGGCGTCGCAGGTTTCATAATAATGAACCACCAAAATATAAAATAATATTAAAAAATGAAATAACTCTGATTAAAAAAAAAAAGACAGACCATGCCCAGGTCTTAATCACAGCCACAGCCACAGCCACAGCCACACACACACACACACACACACACACACACACATATATATATATATATATATATATATATATACACTACCGGCTATAATTATTAGGCCATACCAGTTTTTTTAAAAGAAATTATGTATTTCATATTATTTTTAGTATTTATTGCTAAGTGGATAATTCTAAATGAAAATAGAATGGTTCTTTTGTTATTATTACTTTGCAAAATTTTACAAGGCAAGGAAGCAAAGGTGATCTCATCCGAATCACCCTAAATTTTCTTGATTATTTCATTGATGAAACTGCAATATAGGTAATTATCAAATATTTATAAATTCATTTGATG
>JBBBDQ010000346.1:3187500-3237500 GCA_037127315.1 Ascarosepion bandense | reverse complement strand
CCTTCCTAGTTGCTCCGCCCCTTCGTTCACGTTGCGCGTGCTTTCACTTTCACTTTCACTTTCATACGTCTGGATTTTCTTTTTCTCACATTCAGATGATTATGATATCATTTTATAGTGCGTTTATTTCTTCTTCTTCTTCTTCTTCTTCTTCTTCTTCTTCTTCTTCTTCTATCATTTTTGTTGTTGTTTGTTTTGCCTTTTCCTGCACAAAATTTTCCTTTCTAGCCTTCTACATAATCCATTTTCTTTCTTTTCTTTTCTTACGCTCTCTTTCTTTACAAATTATCCATTTTTCCTTCTTTTTATTATCCTTGTCTGTTTCATTTGTTTTTTTTTCTATACAATTCAAACTTCTTCCTTCTTTTCATTTCTTTCACATTTATTTCTTACTTTATAATTTATTTTCTTTTTTTTTAATAATTTTATTTTATTTTTTTTATTTCTATACAAATTACACTCTCTCTTTTTTTATTTCTTTCTTTACAGTTTTTTACTAAACCTATTTTCATTCCGTCTGTTTTCTTTCAACGGAATTTCTTTCTTTCCTACTTCATTCATTACCGACTTTTTTTTCTGCTGAAGCAATTTTTCTTTTTCGTTCGTTCTTTTTTTATTTATTTATAAGCAATTTCTGTTAATTCTTTTAATATTTCTTTCTTTATTTACAAATTTATCTTTACCCTTTTTTCTTTCTTTCTCTATTTCTAAATAATTCCTAATTCTTTCTTTTGTTATTTCTTTCTTTTTATTTTTTCTCTCTTCACAGATTTTTATTTATTTATTTATTTATTTTACCCAGTTCATTTTTCTTCATTCTTTTTTATTTACTTGCTTATTCATTTGTTTCTATGAGAATTTTTCTTTTGCTTGGAATTTATTTTCTTTTATCTTTCTGTGCTATACGTTTTCTTTGTTTTTTGTTTTTTGTTTTTTGTTTTTTCATTCTTTATTCAATTACTTATTTCTGTCAGTTTTCCCGTTTTTCTCTCTATGAATTTTTTTCATTAGTTCTTTTTTTTTAATTTTTTATCATTTTCCTAATTTTTATTTCCACTTCTTCTCTCTGACATTCTATTACATTTCATCTTCTTCATTATTTCTTTATTTTTTCCTTTATTTATTGTTTTCTTTCTTTCTTTCGTGCTACTTTTCATTCATCTTTTTTTCTTTTATTTATTTTCTATCTTTCTTTTTTTTTTCTCTCATTTCTTTTTTTTTTTTTTTTTAACTGCTCCACTGGTCTTTCTTTATTTATTTCTTTCCTGCAATATTGATCTTTTTTTCTTTTATTCTTTTTTTCTTGTTACATTGTTCTTTCTTTCTTTCTTTCTTTCTTTATTTATTTATTTATTTATTTCGTTCTTTCTTCTGTCTTTCTTTCTTTACTGCTACGTTGGTCTTTCTGTCTTTCTTCTTTTTTCTTTCAATCTTTCTTTCTTTCTTCTTTCTTTCTTTCTTTCTTTCTTTCAATCTTTCTTTCTTTCTTTCATCCTATCTTTCTTTTTTCTTTCCTGTTACATTGATCTTTCTTTCTTTCTTTCTTTCTTTCTTTCCTTATTTGTGACGCTACCTTCCCGCCTTTACTTTTGTTTTCTTTGAAACAATTAATAAATAATAAAACGTGGACATCTGAAAAACTACCACCACTGCGTCAGGTTTTATTATGCAAGTAAATTATTTCCCAATTAATCTATTATTAAACAACAAATGTCGTTAAAAAAAATGGAGTCATCTTGTACATCGCTTTTAATGATAGACCATTCCATTATTTTCATGTCTTTTGAAACCAGGTTTTTTTCGCAAGTTGTACAGTGTTTAGGATGCTAAAGAGCGTCAGATATAATTTTCATCTCGAGCTTTTTCGTTGTGGCGTGCAAAAACATATTTCTTATCCGAAAACATCCGATTCTTTACATTGATCTTGTCTCGATCAACCTATAATTGCTCTGTCTACAAAACCATCCATTCGTTGTTTGTGTAAAGTGATAGTTTCCATTAAGGACACAGCCTCTCGTGCTATCATCAAGTTGATCCAATGTAGCTCTACATCCACTTTAAAATTACTTCTTTACTTTAAGTAAATGTTTCTCTTTTCTAAAGAAGTAATTTGTATTATTTTTATTATTAACCTGGCATATTTTGATCACTTTAAAAGTTATTATTTTAGTAGACGTTCTGTTTATTTTTAAACGGTATATTTATCGTATTTACATTATTCGAACTATTGTCCTTCATCTTTGTTGCCATTTGTACGACGTTTCAGCCGTTGTGCGTTCCAGCCTTCTTCAGGTGTAGGAATTTCAAACCGAACTCTTTTTTACAGTCACTGGGGTACATGAACTCCATTCCTTGCGGGGTAGTGCGTCTTCTGGTGGTCATGGGATATCTCCCTCTAACATGTAGCCTGATATTGAACTCACAACTCTTTGGGTCAAGTCACAGGAACTAATCTTAAACTCCTAAAGAACACATGGCTCAGTGGATATAGACTTTGGTTAGTTCCTGTGACTTGACCTAAAAAGAGTTGTGAGTTCGATTACAGGCTATAGCAATGGTGAACAAGTAACTTACAGGAGTAGAGGGAGATAACTCATGACTACCAGAAGAGGCTCTAGGCAAGGAATGAAGATCATATACTCCAGTGACTGTAATAAAGGGTTCGATTTGAAATTCCTAGCACCTGAAGAAGGTCAGAGAGCACAACGGCCGAAATGTACAAATGGCAAGAAAGATGAGGACAATAGTCCGAATAATAAAAATACTACCTCATCTCAGAAATATGGACAAAAGTATATTTATTGTAGTCATTTTCGATAAATCTTATTCAAGAGAAATATATGACCTTCAGCAGGATTCGAACCTGATCCCTATCCTAGCAGAATAAACCGTCGTTTGAAAGACTCGGTCACAAAGGTTGACGATCAAGCAAGGCTAAATAACTGATTTTCTAAGCGTCGCTTAGATATAGCACAAGGCCAAAAGTATGGGGCACCCAGTGTGGATCGAACCATTACAACACGTTGTTCTCCATTACAGCTGCCTCGTCCCAGATTCTCGAAATTTTATAGCCACAGTTTCGTATCCAAATGTCATCGATTGATTTTATTTATTAGTTTGACAGATTTTTATCCCTTAAAACGCAAGGCATATTTGAGTGGACGCTCCGTTAATTTTAATCAGTATATTAATTTTCGTCTACCGGCCTGAATATTCGAGGAATCTTGTTAAAGAATATATAGGCCCTCCGTCGAATCCACTAAAATGACATTTAAAGTTTGTTTGAGTTTTCTGTTTGACGGCATATCAACCTCTGCGGGTTATTTAATGCCAAAAAGGTAGGGTTTAAAGGGGTTTTTTTTAATGTTCGGTTATAGTGAGAAGGTTGGTTTACTCAGATTTTAAAGAAAGATTTAATTTTTGTTTATTTTTAGAAAACTGAAAATGTCTTCTAGTTTTGTCTTTAAAAATGTATTGCTGGTAATATTTTTTTCTTCAAAAGTGGTTTGTTGGTAATATTCTTCCTTCAAAAATGTATACTTTTCTATAAAAGTCTATTTTTATACTTTCATAGTGTTTTGACCCCAGTTTGGGGGTTAACTATTTGCCTATAGCTGGGACCCCAACAGGTGCTATCACTCCGGGTCAGGGTGGAACTGGGAAACAACAGCAATTAAGAGGTGGTTCCATGCTCTTCACAACCTCTCAATCAGAGGCCTTGCTGCCGGATGTAGTTTTCTGTCATACCCAGGACCAACATTTAAAGTTATGCAAAGGTTTCTCTTTCTAATGTTTATTAAAGCAGTAGTTTGGTTGATTTTAATATTTTTAACCAATGCTCATAGTAATATATTTTTCTTCGGACATGTTCTTTTAGGACATAGGGGATCATGACTCTCCATAGATTTACTTTATATTTTTTTTTTTATTGTAATGAATTCTTGGGAAAGTTAACGGTTTTCCGTTGCCTTCGCCACGGTTTTGAATTCAGAGTAACAATTCTCTTATTCTTGCTACCAATCAATGCAAGGGAGATAGGTCTGCCTTGCTATTTACTGGAGGCGAGAAGGAGAAACATTGATTTATGTCTTTCGTAAGGACATCTGTGCCAAAGTGAATTCAGCAGAATAGACCGGAATTTGAATCCGACTCGCCTAATTCTTTTATGGTTATTCGCAAAAAGAAGACCCTAAAATGCAAACTACAGATTGGAGAAACTAAAATAAAACAGGTAAAGAAATTTGAATATCTAGGAAGTGTTCTGACAGAGTTCGACATTGAGATCGGAAGACACATTGGCATGGCCATTTCAAAAGCTAACCAGAACGACGGGAAAATCTCATTGGAAACAAAGAAAAGAGTGCTGAAATGCTATGTGATATCTGTCCTTCTGTATGGCAGTGAATGTTAGATGATCTCATCAAGGATAAAGGAGAGGCTTGAGGCAGCAGAAATGTGGTTTTACAGACGGATACTGAGGATACTATGGACTTGCAGAGGATGAAAACGAGGAGAAGAAACTCATACTTAACATCAGGTAGTGGCAATAATGGTTCCTGGGACATGTAATGAGGAAGGAGTGCCTGAAGAACTTAATACTCACAGGATGGATAGAAGGAAAGCGAGGCAGGGGAAATCAGTGCGAGACATACTTGATAGGCTTGAGCAAATGGGTGGTGGAGAGGAATTTGGAATAGTTACCAAGAGGAAAAATATTGAGAGCGACAAGAGACAGAGCCAAGTTGAAGTCACGTGAAGAAAAAGAATTGAAACATAGAAGTGAATGTCTGCACTGATGGAGGAGCTGAAATATTGAATAGATTTGCTGTCACTTGATCTTTAATCCATCACTTACTATTGGTGTGAAAACTCACACACAAAAATGTTTAATAGATGACAGGAATATTACGGAGACGTGCTCTCACTTGATCTCTTTTGAATCTAACTGTTGTGACAATTTTCACATTACAAATGACATTTAAAATAAGAATACTGAAAAAAGCACTAAGGCCGCTGAGGATATCATGGACCAAGCATGTGAGAGAAAGTAGACAAAAAGGAAACTTATACTTAACACCAGGAAGAGACAGTTGAAGGTTGTGGTACACGTAATGAGGAAAAAAGGCTTGGAGAAACAGATACTCACAGGGCGGATAGCGGAAAAAAGAGACAGGGGAAAACATCGCAGGACATACTTGATTGGCTTAAGCGAATGGATAGCAGAGCAGGATCAGGGAGAAATAAAAAAACAAAATTTTATAAACAAAATATTTTGACCGTTCTACACTCCAGCCTTCTTTAAGTGTCTGTCATATTCAGTAGCCTTCTGGAAATTTCGAATCATATTTTTAATCCATTCTTAGCCTTCAATCTTATACGAAGCTTTTAATGTTATTCTTGGAAATAATTTGTAGTTGTGAATTCATCCATGTTCTGTCGCTTTTCTTCTATCAACTGAACCAGAATATCAGTTAAGTGTCATACGTGATACACGCTTTGCGCGATCATGTCTCTTTGACTGGGCAGAAGATTATCCCGTAGTAAGTTGCCATTGCTTTCTGCTGTAGACTGGCTGCCAGTCAAGGCTAAATACCGCTGTCTGTCCTATTATTTAACCCATAACTTGAGAGAAGAGACGGATTAATACATTTCCCAACGGTATTTGTGCGCAAGTGAATGCAAGGAATTCAACTGGAATTCGAACTCGGCACCCCGATTTGTCATTCCGAGTCCATATCCACTGCACCAGAACGCACATCCTTGAACCAGAGTTCGAATTCCCGTTGAATACTCTGCATTCACTTAAGCACTGGTACCCTTGGGAAAGGTATTAATCCGTCCCTTCCCTCCAGTTATTGGTTAAAAAACAAGGGTAGGTCTTGGGGACCCTGCCCTTAAAAACAAATCCCAATGAATCTTGATACTCGTAAAGAAAAAAGTATTACTAGACACAATATCTTATAATAAAAACAACAATAAATTGTTGAAAGAAAAAGGTATTACCAGCAATAAATAAATGAAGTTTAATTGGCAATAAATGACCCACCGAGGTTGATATGCCATAAAAACAAAACAACCAACCAATATTTATTCATGATCACTAAGTTTTCATCTGCCTCTCTTACTTTCAATCTTGCCTCTGTGTGTCAGATTTTCCAAGCCTTCTTTCCTCATTACGCGCCCCATAATGAAGTACCCATTTAATACTTTCACGGCTTCTGCTTCGATGAACTTATTTCACTGGTGCCTCCTATATATAAATTTACTCGAGCCACAAGATTAGCAACTAGGTCCCACGCTTTTACTGTGAAGCCGATAAATTGTAAAAACGAATTCTACTCCCTCAGATTCTTTTCTCACACTTCCTGCCTGTGTAATTTCCTTCCATTTACTTGCTTCCCTGACAGCTACAATCTCCAAGAATTTAAATGTAAAGTCAATAGTCATCTCCTGTCTTACTAAACTACATCCTCTCTCTAATACTCCTTTCTCCGTCCACTCCATTCTCATCAGTATTCTCATCCTTCTCTTACCCACTTCCTGACATCCCCTATAACCTGTCACTCTTTCTCATGACTTTCCTCCTATTTAACCCCCTGCAAAACAGTGGCAGTAAAATACCTTGCTTGGGGTGACGTGATTATAAAAAAAATGAATAAGTTTGAACTGTCTCTTCCTGAAGTTAAGTATGTTTCTATTCAATTTCCATTTTCACGAAAAACACTTCATCGTTACTCACATGTTCGGTCGATGGTATCCTCAGCATCCTTCTGTAGAGCCACATTTCAGTTACTTCTATCATCCACTTCAAATAGGAGAACTGAAACTATGTTAATGCATTAATGCACTATTTTCTATTGATTTCTTCGGGGGAAAATATTTGAGCGTTCCCAGGTATACAAGCAAGGAGATAGACAGATATTGACAGAGAAAATTAAATGAGACTATAGCATTGTAAATTAGTACTGTACTGAGGTCATTCTTTACTAATTGCTTTTAATTTTGACCTCAATCTACACTAGTATGAATAAGCAGATTGTCGGATCTTTTCTGTTAATTTACCCAAAATAATGTAAACTTATCGCAAATATTAATTCACCCAAAGTAATTATAAATTTTAAATCAAAGTTTGTTATCTTATTAAATTTTTGACGCTCTTTTGAAATTATAAATTTTAAATAAATTTTTTTTTAGCTTGCTTTGCAACAATTCCAATCCTCAGAATGAAAAATGTGTAAAAATAAGAGAGTTATTGACATTTTTTAAGTGCGGAGGATTTTGGAATTACTTACAATTAATTTTTTACAATTTAAAAAGAAAGAGCACCGGATGTAAACCCCCCACACACTTAGAAATAGAGCATCCGAGTCGCCCACATTTGGGGCGATCGCAAAGGTCAGCCTAAAACGGAGTGCAATGCAAGAGCCTCGCTTTGGGAAAATTCGGTGTGAAGTTTAGTAAATACAAATTCTTTTTACTTTGGAGTGAATTAACAGAAAAGATCCTGATTTTGTTTTCATTCTCTTATTTTATTTCACTATTATTTATTTATTTTACTCTTTTAATTATTTATCTATTTATTTAACAATAGTTTTGTCCTTTTATTTAATCCGTTCAGCGAGAAAAATTCAATAAAATTCAACCGGAAGTAACCACATTAGGACACTGCGCATGAGTCATTTTCGACTCACTAATCAGTGCAGCCATTCCTTAAACTGGGAATGATTCTCATCTTCTACTTCCGCCATTTGTCAATTACACAAACAATTTAACAGAAATTTCTTTCTTTTTTTCTCCTTTTTCTTTTTTCGCCCTTTTTTTTACTTTACTTTCTTCCGCATTATCATTTTGAGTTATCAATATATGATTAATATAACCGTGTTTTACGATAGGCCGCTTTTCTTAATAAGAATTTAGATAAAATAAAATACACATCTGCTTCAAGATTTCAATAACTAAAATTACAATTAATTGCAATCGCCACGTTATTAAATGTTCGTTTTTTTACAAGTCTTCACACAGTCAAAGCAATAATCATTATTAATATTGCTACTGTCCATGATTTGCATAAATACATATGTAATTATATACATAATGTAAATAATATAAATTCATCTAAACATTACAACAAATTCAAGAGCTGTGATATTAACATACTATTTCTTATATGTTGAGCCTAAGAACTTGCTTTTAATCTCTCTCTCTCTCTCTCTCTCTCTCTATATATATATATATATATATATATATATATATATATAAAATGTAGTACACTTGGTATGTAATCCGGGTAAATTACAAAGGAGACGAACTCGAGAGAACTCAATGTTAAATTCATTTATTTAACAGAGTAATATTTTATAACGGATTTCTAATTATTAGTTTGGATGATACGTATTTCGCCGCTATGGTGTTTTTGGCGCGGCTCTTCAGATCCAGGATGTGCGTTGTGGTGCAGTGGATATCGGCTCGGAACGAGAAATCGGGGAACCGAGTTCAAATTCCAGTTGAATTCATTGCATTCACTTACGCGCAAATACCCTTGGGAAAGGTATGAATCCATCTCTTTCTTCCAGTTATGGGTTAAATAACGGGACAGATTGGGTTCTATAGCCTTGGCAGGCAACCAGTCTACCGCAGAAAGCAATGGCAACCTACTGCGGGATAATCTTCTGCCCAGTCAGTCATGTCTCTTTCGAGACATGATCGCCCAAGCGTGTTTCACGTATGGCACTTAACTGACTGACTTCAGATCCAAATGGTACAACAACGGGTTTCGATTACCATAGAACACCAACGCGGCGAAATACGTATCATCCAAACTAATAATTAGAAATCCGTTATAAAATATTATATATATATATATATATATATATATATATATATATATATATATATATATATATTGTAGGTTCAGTATATGGTTAACAGTGTTCAATATTCAGGATAGAGTATGTGTAAATTATAAAAGTGCACACTGAAGGTCAAAGCAGAGTGGTGATTGTCTGTTTCATGTTTGAATCCAGTCTTCAGGTCATGAGGATTGAGGTCAAACATGAAACAGGCTGTTGCTACTCAGTGTTGACACCAGTGTCTACTTATATATAATGTATATATGTATATGAATATATTTTACTACTTAAACGTCATATTTGAGTAGACGCACTATTTATTTATTAAATAGTATAGTTATTTATTTTCATCTATCGACCTGAATATTCGAGAAATTTTACTAGAAAAAATATATGCGCTCTCCAGCAGGATAATAACCTGTCTTCTCATAGCTGAAACGGTCTGATATGTCTGTGTGTGTATGTGTCTGTGTGTGTGTGTGTCCGTTACTTATAGACTCCGAAACGGCTGAACCGATTTTCTTGAAAATTTACACAGTTGTACTATGACCGTCTGCGAGTGTTCTTAGCTAGGTTTTGTGTCGAGGTATCCCCGATAAATATCGAAAATCGATAATCGAAAACATCGGGTTATAGAAGGAGTGGTCCGATTTTAATCAAATTTGATACACTCAAAGACATAAGAAACGATATTCAGAAGTTGCAAGGTTGCAGTTCTTACAATAGTGCAAAAAATCAATAACACACACACACATATATATATATATATATATATATATATATATATATATGTATGTATAAAAGGCAAGATGTTTGCGTGTGTGTCTGTTTGTCTACCTGTATGTCCTTTATACAAATCCACAATTTTTATCCGATTCTCACCAAACTTCACACAAATATTCTTTAGGCAGAGTCTGAGCTTCAGGACCATGGATTAGTTTTAAAGCTTTCATTACACCCGAGCAACGCCGGGCTATACTGCTAGTATATACATATATATGCCATTTTTTATATGTATTGGAATCCGATAAGATGATAGAATAAATAAAGAACAAGGTAGGAAACGTGTCTCAATCTAAGATGTTCCATTTTTATTAAAGCTTCTTCAGAGATCGAGTCAAAGATGAGAAATGAAAGTTTTTACAAAGAGACAGTACACTGGAATGTCTTTGAGGTGGATTCTTATTGGTCAGTTATGTGTCAAGTGTATTAAAGCAATAGACGATTATTTTAAATGTACGTATGCATGCGGAAAACTTTTCTAACTGCATGTATGTGTAGAAATGCTTGTCTATATGTATACGTGAGTGATAATACGCGTGTCAAGTGTATTAAAACGACTTTTTTTTATATATATGGACGGCTTTTTTAGTACATGTCTGAGAAATTTTGGATAGTGAAGTGTATGAATGAGTGTGTGTTGATCGGTAACATTAGTGTATGTGTGTGATGCAACGTTTGTAGATATATATATATATATATATATAAGCATGCAGTGTGAGTATCGAAGAATCCAAAGGAGTATCCTGTACATACAGTGGTAGAATAACTCTCTAAGAGAGCTCTAAACATATATGCATATAAATACATATGGAGCAAATATAAGAAAAATTAAGGCAGACACGTTATTTCATGGTGAATCGGAAGTATAGGCCTATTTTAGGGGAACCATCATCAGCTTCCGTCTTTATTTTACAAAGGACTTTACACGAATATATATATATATATATATATATATATATATATATATATATATATATATATATATATATGGTGGCAATAAAGTCAGTATACAGTGATTTACAATAACAATTATGACAAAGCAATCATTCAACAGTCCAGAAATGTATTATTAAAATGGTTCTGGTTAATTCTGATTAATACCAATAAAATGCATTGATAAACAATGGTAAATTAATTACCGATACTGTTCGAACTGCAAGCCACCTGCTTCACTGCATTATCTACAAGGTGAGGGAACGCTTCGATAAATGTCACGACACAAATCGTTCTGACGGCTTAAGTTTGCAAATGCATCATGAATAAATGTTAAGGTAATCGTAGCTATTTCTGGGTTTCTTTGCAAAAATGGAATCTTTGATAATTCTCCATATATTTTTATTATAAGTATCTGTATAGTAACTTTATTGCCCCCCCCCCCATATATATATATATATATATATATATATATATATATATATATATATATAGTTAACAACAACCGACAAGGAAGATTTTATTAATTTTTTATTTAAATTTTTCGAGTATTTCCTTTTAAAAACACAAAATAAATTACGTTACTGTCAAAACACGAAGATAAAATAACAACATCGAAAAAATAAGATTCTTAAAAATGGCCAGTGAAGTGGCTGAAAGTGCTTAGAACGTCAAACATTATGGCACATTTTTACATTTCTTATCTCCAGCAAAAATAGAAACATACCGGAAAACTAGGAAAATTATTAAAAATTAATAAATTATCGTCCTGTTTATAATTAATGTGCATTTGGTTCTAATAAAATATGTTGATGTTTTCTTGTACGCTACTTTTAATGCGAGTGTCATGTATATTTTGTAAGAATAATTTTATTTGTTTATCAATGATGTTATTGGAAAAATCATTGTTGACTAGTGTTTGTTTTATGTGTTTTATTTCGCTCAGAAATATTCTTTGGGAGGAAGAGTTTTGATTTGTTCTATTTAAGAAGTTTGTTATTAAAGCTGTTTTGTATCTTTCTAAGCCTTGGCTATTATAATTAAGAAGACAAGAATTCTTACTGGTGGTTTTTTTTTTTTGTTTGTTTGTTTTTGTACAGATAAGTGATAGATTCGTTGGTATTCAACTCTAAATAAACGTCAAGAAACAGGATTTTGTTATCGTCTATGAGTTCATAAGTGAATTTCAGAGAGGAGATATTTTTAAAGTGCAATTTAAGATTTGCGATTTCGTCCATATTTGTTATTAAAACAAAAAATGTCGTCGACGTACCTTGTGTAAATCTTGGGTTTGTCGCTTGTTTTAAACACTTTGTTTTAGATATGCGACATGTAAAAATTCGAGAAAGTAGGACCTAATGGGTTTCCCATACTGACACCGTTAGTCTGTAAGTAGATGTTATCATGATGGTCCAAAAAATGGAGTTTGTTTGGTGCGCGCGGTAAATAATTTCCGAAGAATTGTAGGTTGGATTTTTGGAAATAAATAGATACATTATGCATATATATATATATATATATATATATATGTGTGTGTGTGTGTGTGTGTGTGTGTGTGTGTGTAATTTATTTATTTAATCATTATCTTTAATTGATACTCATATTTGAGTAAATGCTCTATTTTTTTTTTTTTTTTTTTGGTGGGGTTATATATAATTAAACAGTATATTTATTTATACCTACTGAATAATCGAGAAATCTTTTTAGGAAAATATGGGTCTTCCAAAAGGATTCGAACCTGAGTTCCCAGGTGAAACCTTCACTAGATCTGACATGTCTTAATCACTTGACCATGTAGAAACAATTGTCAAACAAAGCAAGAATAAGACTTTTAAACATAAATGACCGTTTCCCTAGAAGACGCAGGATCGAATCCTGCCGGAGGACGCATACTTTCCTCGCAAGATTTCTCGATTATTCAGGCTAGTAGATGAAATTAGATATACTGCTGAATAACACAAAAAAAAAAAAATGGCATCTATCCAAATACGAGTAACCATTAAAAATAATGATTAAACAAATAAATTAAAAATATGTCGGAGTTAATCCATTTCGTAAAAATTTCTATATAATAGTGATCTACCACAACCGTTTGGCACCTGACGATTGCGCACTATGCATGAAACTTATAGTCGTGGTCGGCCACTGCTTTAGTTCTAAAAAATATGAGGCTTTGCCTTCATGCGTGGCATTGAGCACTTTACTCTTTTTTAGTATGGGACCATAAGCAGATTCTTTTTGGAGCTACTCATTCCTTCTCTTATAAATATATATATATATATATATATATATATATAGGAAAGAATATTAATAAAAAGTTTTGAATTTAAAAATGTACTTTTTTTGGAGAGTATTTGTTTATTTTTATTATTGTATTTCATATTTCAGACCGCCCTCGGTCCTTCATCAGAAACGAGTGATTTTTAAATAATAGTATTTCGAATAAATAATAGTATTTAATAATAGTATTTCGAAATACGTAAATAATAGTATTTCGAAATACGTTTCTAATTCAAATTTAAAAATCACTCGTTTCTAATGAAGGACCGAGGGCGGTCTGAAATATAAAATACAATAATAAAAATAAACAAATACTGTCCAAAAAAAGTACATTTTTAAATTCAAAACTTTTTATTAATATTCTTTCCTATACATATTAAGACAGTATACGTGGATCATCACTATATATATATATATATATGTGTGTGTGTGTGTGTGTGTGTGTGTGTGTGTGTGTGTGTGTGTGTGTGTGTGTCTGTGTGTGTGTGTGATGGTGGGGTTATAATCAATACAAAGCAAATTAATGAGACCATTAAACTTGAATCGGCATTTAAAAAATACTATTCAAATAAAAGATCTTAATAAATACATGGTGAAATTATCTAATTTAAATAACAAATCATTTACGAAACCATTCAAGCAGCGCATTTGACGTTCATTTTAATTTTTAATTCATTTCAAATTAAGTGAATGACTAATTTATTAGGGCGCGAATATATTGAAAGTGCACTAATTTCGGAAACCTCTGCGATACATTTACGTTTCACAAAGCTAATTTTAATAAAGTGTGGATTAATGAAAAACAATAGAGTAAAAAGACAAAAACCATAACTTGAATAAACTCAAATTAAATATAATAATTTATAAATATAAATTATAAATATAATAATTTATAAATAGAATTCAAAATAAACTTGAATAAGTCAAATATCTACATGCAGTGGATGCCAAAAACTGAACACCCTCGTCTTTTTAACGATATCAAACAGTAGCGAGTGTTTCGTGTATATCTTCACACACACACACACATACACACACACGCACGCACGCACGCATATATATATATATATATATATATATATATATGGATTAATATAAAATATAAATTTTGTACCTACCTGTGAGGAAGAAAATGTATATTTATTAGTAGTATAGATTTTGATCTGTTAAAGTACACCGAGCATTCTTTATTACCAAGATTACTCTCTCTCTCTCTCTATATATATATATATGTGTGTGTGTGTGTGTGTGTGTGTGTGTGTGTGTGTGTGTGTGTGAATATGTGTGTGTATGTCAGCATGTATGTGTATATACAGATATTTGTACAGATTTTTATAGCATGTATTTCCCATATGTATCTATATATATATGTCAGCACAAAATAAAAAATTAACCTTTAATGGTGGATGTTTTTATGTCAACGTCCTTGTAATCTCTCAGAAGATGCCTCATATAAGCCTAAACCTTAAAACCAACATAATAAAAAAATATTTAAACGTTGGAGAATTTCTGTCTTTATTTTCACCTGAAATTAAAGCCAAAATACGATGTTTAGAACGGCTCATGATTAAACATAACAGACATACATTGTCTGTTATATCTAACAATATATGTTTAGAAAATATATATATATATATATATATATATATATATATATATATATATTATTAAATTATTATATATATATATATATATATATATATATTCAATGCCGACACTTTACACATTGCATACTGTATATATAGCAAAAGAGAGAAATCTTTTTTAAAAATGTACATATATATGATAGATGAGTGAATTTATTTAAGTGTAAATATACAGCATATATGTTTGTTCTTATTTCTTGAAATATATTTATTTCATATATTTAAGTAAAAAATAAGAATCAGCCGACAACAATATTTTATAAGTTCGTACCGTTCCTGGAGCAAAAAGCACCCAATATCCCGACATTTTCGAAGCTGGGTATTTTTTTCATTTTTTTTACAAAGATAATAAGAATAATAATGTGACACCCATACGTATACAAAATATTGAAATAATGATAGAGAATTAATAATAATATTGAAATAATGATAGAGAATTAATAACAATATTGAAATAATGATAGAGAATTAATAATAATATTGAAATAATGATAGAGAATTAATAATAATATTGAAATAATGATAGAGAATTAATAATAATATTGAAATAATGATAGACAATTAATAATAATATTGAAATAATGATAGACAATTAATAATAATATTGAAATAATGATAGACAATTAATAATAATATTGAAATAATGATAGACAATTAATAATAATATTGAAACAATGATAGACAATTAATAATAATATTGAAATAATGATAGACAATAATAATATTGAAATAATGATAGACAATTAATAATAATATTGAAATAATGATAGACAATTAATAATAATAAATCTATTTTTTCAATTAGAAGACTCATTTGATATTCAGCTTCATCTGCACCTCGACTCTAGATTAACTTTTTCAATATATTTAATAAAACTGTATTATATTTACACACACACATACATATATATATATATATATATATATATATATATATATATATTAAGAGCTCTAGAAACTTCAATTGTCTCTTTTTGATACTACATATAAGTGTCCTTTTTGTCCCCATTTTCTTAAAACCTTTTGTCATGTTACATGTTCAGTTCATGGTATTCTCAGCATCCTTCTGTAGAACCACGTTTCTGTTGCCTTAATTCTCTTCTTCCTCTGTGATGAGATTGCCTAGCATTAACAATTTAGTAAATAACTATACATGTATCTGTATTATGTGGAAAACATACATACGTACAACATGCATATATATTTACATGTTCTTTAAAGAACTGTATTCGTGATCAATCCAAATTTGTAAATTATTACATTAGATACACAACTACATGTTTAACAAGAGGACTCAGGTTACATTTCTTTGACAAACTCTCTCAGTAAAATATTTGTTGATAATATAAATATAATAGCATCATCCAAATGTTAAAAAAGTTAAAAATAATGTAAGTATTATTAATTTCAAAAAATCTAACAAATATAATGAGTATAAGTATGAACACGGTCACCATGTGCAGACCATGTTTGGAGAATAAAACATTCGTATAACACTAGATGCATAAATAAAATAATGTATATATTCAGTTCAAAGTAAAATAAAATTCATCCTTGACAATGGCCAATGGCTAAAAATACTTGGGTAAATAAAACATTCGGCCAATTCTTATATAATTTATCAACGGAAAAGAAAAAAGAATTATATCTATGAACTCAGCCACAATGTGCTGACCATGTTTGGAAAATAAAATCTTATTATAACTTCAGACACATGCATAAAAAACCCACATATTCACTTAAAAATTTTAAAAATCATGCTTGATAATGGCTAAAAGAATAGCTGAAAGCGCTCTGATATGCTGAATTTTAAAAATTTTTTACCAACTTTAGGTTCAAAAAAGAAAACACTTGTACGAACACATAAAAATTGAATAAAAAGCTTAATCAAACTATCTTGTCATATATATATATATATATATATATATATATATATATATATATATATGTTTCATTAAAAAGACCCACAAGTTTTAATTTATTTGATTTTTCTTGTGTTCTTATAATTTTCTTCTGTTCTGGACATAAATAATGTAAAAATTGTCCGAATGTTTTTTTGTATGTCCGATAATTTTCGCTGATGCATTTTGCCATTATCATGAATTATATTTTTACTTTTAACTGAATGTATGGATTTTTTATGGTGATTTTCGAAGCACAGCTTAGATCTGGCATAAAGTTGAAAGTATAGGATGCTTAGTGAGGATCGAACTCACAACATCATTGTAATGATTCTAGCGAGACAAGCCTGGTAACCATTACGCCACCTCGAGGAGCCCAACCGATTGTTTTATGTGTGCAAGTATGGTTACAGGTATGTTTTATTTTACAAAAACTGTCAGCATACTGTGCCCGTGTTTATAGTTGAGTTTATTGGGTGTTGGCTTTTTTTTTTTTTAATTAAAAATGCTTCTATTATTTTTAGCTTTTCTTCACATATGGATGAAGCTATTATATTTGCATCATCAGTGAGTACAAAATAGAAATTGGTGCCCAAATGCACCTGTGTGTGTGTGTGTGTATGTGTGTGTGTTATGTGTGTGTGTATGTGTGTGTGTGTATGTGTGTGTGTATGTGTGTGTGTGTATGTGTGTGTGTATGTGTGTGTATGTGTGTGTGTATGTGTGTGGGTATGTGTGTGTGTGTGTGTTTGTTTGTGTGTGTGTGTATGTGTGTGTGTATGTGTGTGTGTATGTGTGTGTGTATGTGTGTGTATGTGTGTGTGTATGTGTGTGTGTGTATGTGTGTGTGTATGTGTGTGTA
Organism: Ascarosepion bandense; assembly: GCA_037127315.1. Lineage (NCBI taxonomy): Eukaryota > Metazoa > Mollusca > Cephalopoda > Sepiida > Sepiidae > Ascarosepion > Ascarosepion bandense. Next base: position 3,220,246 of record JBBBDQ010000346.1, on the reverse strand, counting down.
TGTGTGTGTGTATGTGTGTGTATGTGTGTGTATGTGTGTGTGTATGTGTGTGTGTATGTGTGTGTATGTGTGTGTGTATGTGTGTGTATGTGTGTGTGTGTATGTGTGTGTGTATGTGTGTGTATGTGTGTGTGTGTATGTGTGTGTGTGTGTGTGTGTGTGTGTGTTCTTACAATTTCTTTCTTTTCAGAACTCAAATTATGTAAAAATTGTCTTAAGTTCTTGTATTTTTCAATATATCTATATATATATATATATATATATATATATATATATATATATATATACTAGCAGTATAGCCCGGCGTTGCTCGGGTGTAATGGAAGCTTTAAAACTAATCCATTGTCCTGGAGCTCAGACTCAGCCTAAAGAATATTTGTGTGAAGCTTGGTGAGAATCGGATAAAAATTGTGGATTTGTATAAAGGACATACAGACAGACAAACAAACACACACACACAAACATCTTGCCTTATATATATATATTATCGATTTTCTACACTATTGTAAGAACTGCAACCTTGAAAATTTCTGAATATCGTTTCTTATGTCTTATGTCTTTGTCTTTGTCTTTAATTTGATTAAAATCGGACCAATCCTTCTATAACCCGATTTTTTCGATCATCGATTTTCGTTATTTATCGGAGAAACCTCGACACAAAACCTAGCTATGAACACTCGCAGATGCTTATAGTAGAACTGTGTAAATTTTCAAGAAAATTGGTTTAGTCGTTTCGGAGTCTATAGATAACGGACACAGACACACACACAAAGTTCTATTTATAAAGAAGTTTATATATATATATATATATATATATATATATATATATATATATATATATATATATTATAAATTATATTTTGCAACATGTACAAACTACAAGCTACTACAAAATTGTACATTTTGTTTCGACATTGAAAGAACAATGTCTCATCAGGTAGTCAATAATGATAATAATAAAGAAAATTTAAAAAAAACACTTCCTCTTACTTTTAGAAATCTTTTTTTACGAGGTAAGAAGATATTAAAAAAGAGAGGGAAAAACAAAGAGGGCAGAAAAGATGAGAAAACAGAAAGTCAATGTCGAAACAAAATGTACAATTTTGTAGTAACTTGTATTTTGTACATGTTCTAAAGTATAATTTAAAATTATTCATTGCACTATTTCTTTATTGAGCACTGTTTTAAATTAATATTTTGAACGTTGCAATTATTTTCTTCGTTCCTTATTCAATTGGATATATATATATATATATATATATATATATAATGAAAGAGTTGTTCACGACATCGAACATAGTCTAAGATGGACATTTTTTTCTGTGTGTCAGTTTTCACTATTTTTAGACAAAATATTTATGGCGCTCAAAGTCGATTTCATATCGAATAAAAAATACTGAACAAAAGAAAAATATGAATGTTTTCTTAAATTAAATCAGAATTATATGACTTAAGACACGATAGTAATGTATGCATACATGTATATATGCACACACACACACACACACACACACACACACACATATATATATATATATATATATATATATATATATTTATATATATATATATATATATAATAATAAAACCGACTCTGTACGTATTCTAATCTTAAAATGTTACACAAGTAATTTTTAAAGACCACGAATAACCAGCAGAATCTAACTCCGTTATTGTCCTCGGCTATAGAGCTTTGGACAAAGAGGGGAAAAAAAAAGAAAACTGCGTAGGACCGACAATACATACGGTTCTTCACAGTAAAGAAAAAAAACCCTCGAACGGAACGAACCCCCCATTCTACACTTATTAAATAAGTGTAGAATGCACAAAATGAAGTTTCTTGCTTAGACTATCGGACCTTAATGTGAACCCCCCCCCCAATATATTTTTTTTTCTTTCCTCAAGCAACCCCTTCCCCCAAATGGGTTAGTCTTTAATAGGTGTCTATTTATTTGATTAGTCCTTGGTCTGCCTTTGCCCTGACGAGCCGTTGTGCGAAACCGCGGTAGGTCTTGGCGATCTTGCGATTTATTTTCGTGTATATATATATATATATATATATATAAAGAGAAAGAGAGAAAGATTGAATGGATTACTAGAGTAGTAACATGGTGTCTCACCACTAGAAAATAAATAAACTCACACACACACACACACACACACAATCATACACACACGCGCGTAAATATATATATATATATATATATATATATATATATATATATATATATATATGGGATGCGATGGATAAATTGTTGCTGAATTGCGAAAAAATGAAAATGAGAATATACATCTCATTTTAACTTATATAGTTACAAAAATTTCACAAAATATTATGAAATACGAAGGAGTAAAATTATTCTATAATATCACCTTTGGCTTCAACCAAAGCCTTAAGACGACCTTGGAATCTCCCGTAACTCTTCTGGACTGTCTCCATGATTAAGTCGGTGAATGCTGCCACAATCCTTGCCTTCAGTTTCACTTTGCTGTTACAAGGAGGGTTGTCGGTCTCTCGTCTAACTGCGCCGTCTGGGGAATTAGATGGTCAGATGTAAGGGGTGATGTGGTCACAGTAATTGTCTGACATCTATGACTGAGTTTTTCTGCTTTTGTGGCATAGTGCCGACCTCTGTTGCCAAACATAGAGACTTCCAGTAGTCGCCCACTTGACCCAATACAACACTACCTCCTAAAGGCACTTGATGTAGGCCACCGTGTTGAGTCTGAGGCCCTGTGGCAAGATGAACGGAGGTATAACGTCGCTATCACTAGTGATCACCCCAAACACCTTCGTAATCACCATTAGACTCATCTTACTTATTCCGAATCCCCTGCTGTGTCCTCAGATTGACAACCAAACAATCTGAAATTAGTATTAGAAATTCCGGTGCGAATACCAAGCATTTCTAAGTTTCTGGTGGATTGAATTGCGTCCTGTTGCTTTTTTTTTATATATATATATAAGACGGTGCCCAACTGACCTTACTATATTGTGCAGTCGACAAAATCAGAAACAAACAACGCAATGCACAAATTTTTAAATATAAATATAAAATGACGACAATTTACCCATTGCACCCTGTACGATGAGTTGAAATGTTCTCGTCTTTGTTTTAATACACTTTTCTGGTCATTAAAAATTTTGAGCATTTATATTACATAAATGCTTTTCTTTTAAAAAATAATCTCTTTCATTATATTAACGAACGCTTATCCATGAGTATAGATGAAATACAATAGAAATTACACATGAACTAATAATATTGATTCATTTTGCATTCAACAATGCACACATAATAGCATCACCTAAATGCTAAAATTTAGCAAAAAAAGGGGAGAATTATTAATAAAAAAGAATGAAAAATTCAACACTTACTAATATGAATTATGAACTCGGTAACAATGTGCTTACCGGGTTCGGTAAAAATAATAACTTATCTGTAATTTTCAATGAAACCGGCATAAAAGAGTAATTACTGCCCAAATATACAATATCTATATATATAACTGGTGTGTAGTGACAATTTACAGACGCATTCTAAGTTCCAGAATCTGATCAAACATCAGAATTTGCGCCGAAAATTTCAGTACTCATATCACTGGTATATATATATAACGTATATTTGGCGGCGATTTTTCGTTTAAACGTTTCGTTCAATATAACAAACAAGGGATGTTTTTATTTCTTCCAAAATTCTTATAATTCTTGTTGGGTTTAGTCTTGAAAATGGCTATAGTCGTGGTCGAAAGCACTCAGAACAAGGTACACTACGGAAAATCTTTGGTCTAATCTTACTCTCACCAAAAAATATGAATCAAATTTAGCTTGTTTGTCATAGTCAACGAAATATATATATATGTGTGTGTTTGTGTGTGTGTGTGTGAGTTTCTTTTGTTATCTAATTAGAAATAAACATGAAATTTATTATATATTTAGCCTCATCAAAACAAGATAGATAGATAGATAGATAGATAGATAGATAGATAGATCTCGATATATAATATATAGAGCTGTGAATATTTATTATAAATTATATTTTAGAACATGTACAAAGTTTTTTTCTATATCCACTAAAAATCTTACATTTGTTTCGACATTGAAACTACAATGTCTCCTCAGGTGGTGTGGACAGGAATGGAAAGCCTCTTTTCTTATATTTGGTGAGTTGTGTGTGGGATGTTGAATAAATAAACAAACATATATATATATATATATATATACAAACACACACACACACACACATACATATATATATATATATATATATATATATATATATAAAATCATTTAATTCATAATTATATGATTATAATACTCGACAATATTTATTGTACTGAGCACTTTTTATAAAAATAAGTAAATGCCAGAGAACTCAAAATCGTAAAACCTTGAGTTTTCTTTATCTGAATTTATAGATAGATAGATAGATAGATGTGTGTGTGTGTGTGTGTGTGTGTGTGTGTGTGTGTGTGTGTGTGTGTGTGTGTTATTAAATTATTAACAAACGGGAAGTCCTTTAACAATTTTGCGTGATATGGGAATGTTCGAGGATAATAACGCAATATTGTTATTAATGAAAAAATGGTTGGAAAAACAGCGCTTAAAAAATACATAGAAAAAAGAAATTATAAAATTATTTATTGAACCAATTGCTTCTGAAATTCGTATAAAAATAACGAAAATGACAGAAATTACTGAAACCTGACGTGTTTACGGGATAATTTTTTTTTTTAATTTTTTTTTTAATCATATCAACCCAAGCAAGGCGAAAACGCCACTGATGCGCAGGGGACTACGTAAGAGTAAAAAGATTGGAAAAGAGAAAACCGGAAACCGCATCCTAAACAGGAAACAAGGGATGGGCCTCTTCACCTGTTCACTAGACGTGGGTGGAGTGTGAACCGGGCGATAGTTTAGTCTATCTACTCCAATTGAAAAAAAAAACGAAAAGAGTTAAAAGATTGGAAAAGAGAAAACCGGAAACTCCATCCTAAACAGGAAACAAGGGATGAGCCTCTTCACCTGTTCAATAAACGTGAGTGAAGTGTGAACCGGGCGATAGTTTAGTCTATCTACTCCAATTGAAAAAAAAAACGAAAAGATTGGAAAAGAGAAAACCGGAAACCGCATCCTAAACAGTTTCCGGTTTTCTCTTTTCCAATTGCATAAAGGTTTGTCTATGAAACTCAGGAGTCAACATCAATCAACTAATTTATATTTGTACTCATCCTATCTATCTAACCAAATCTTATAATGGAAAACGAAATAGATATAATTTATGTCTTTTAGAAAAACCTCCATCTTAAAACACTTAAAATCCCTAATTTACTAAACAAAAATGTGAATTGATGATTACATGCAAACATAGAAATAAATATCTACTCAAATACGTTCATCCAAATTAAAATATATTTTCCTAAAAAGACCTTTTTATTATCTATTTCAGTCTACCTCGCTCTCTCTCTCTCTCTCTCTCTCTCTCTCTCTCTCTATCTATCTATCTATCTATCTGTATATATATATATATGAAAAAATAAACATATACATACACACACATACACGCACACAAATATATAAATATTTTGCTGGTGTTAATAAAACTCTACTGGATGTAATATAACAGAGTTATTAAGTATATATTGATAATTATACATATTACCAGCACTGACCTCTCAAACTGTTTCTGGCAATTAAAAAAACAACAACAAAAGCTCAGATATTAACTTGGATATCATCTTTAAAACCAAACTTTATAATGGAAAACGAAATAGATATAATTTATGTCTTTTAGAAACACTTCCATCTTAAAACACTTAAAAATCCCTAATTTACTAGACAAAAAAAGTGAATTGTTGATTACATGAAAACATAGAAATAAATATCTGAGTATTAATCACGATTTTCCTGTGCAGACCTTTTTACTATTATCTTTATTAATCATTTCTTTATATTTTTTGTCTAAGGTAAAAACAACAATTAAACCCTCTCATTGCACAAGCCGTACACCGTCTGCCCTAAAATTAATTTTCTCTATTAAATCAATTTTTAATTTTTAATTTCATGTTTCAGTTTTAGTTTAAATTAAATTATAAAATTAAAAATAAAATTAAAATTTCCAGTTTTATATGATAATATATAACTACGCTAACATTGAGAGTCCCAGAAGTAAAAATCCCGAAATATGCACCTAATTAATATTTATTTTTAGATAGATAGATAGATAGATAGATAGATAGATAGATAGATAGATAGAAAATCAGTTCTTTTTTAGTGTTTGATGTCATGTTTTGGGTATCATCTCGTAAAACCGATAAAACGCAAAAACAATTTTTATATAAAAAAGTCACGAAAAAATCCCGAAATATACACCTAATCAATATATATTTTTAGATAGATAGATAGATAGATAGATAGATAGATAGATAGATAGATAGATAGAAAATCAGTTCTTTTTTAGTGTTTGATGTCATGTTTTGGGTATCATTTCGTAAAACTGATAAAACGCAAAAACAATTTTTATATAAAAAAGTCACGAAAAAATCCCGAAATATACACCTAATCAATATATATTTTTAGATAGATAGATAGATAGATAGATAGATAGATAGATAGATAGATAGATGGAAAATCAGTTCTTTTTTAGTGTTTGATGTCATGTTTTGGGTATCATCTCGTAAAACCGATAAAACGCAAAAACAATTTTTATATAAAAAAGTCACGAAAAAATCCCGAAATATACACCTAATCAATATATATTTTTAGATAGATAGATAGATAGATAGATAGATAGATAGATAGATAGATAGATAGATAGATAGATAGAAAATCAGTTCTTTTTTAGTGTTTGATGTCATGTTTTGGGTATCATCTCGTAAAACCGATAAAACGCAAAAACAATTTTTATATAAAAAAGTCACGAAAAAATCCCGAAATATACACCTAATCAATATATATTTTTAGATAGATAGATAGATAGATAGATAGATAGATAGATAGATAGATAGATAGAAAATCAGTTCTTTTTTAGTGTTTGATGTCATGTTTTGGGTATCATTTCGTAAAACTGATAAAACGCAAAAACAATTTTTATATAAAAAAGTCACGAAAAAATCCCGAAATATACACCTAATCAAGATAGATAGATAGATAGATAGATAGATAGATAGATAGATAGATAGATAGATAGAAAATCAGTTCTTTTTTAGTGTTTGATGTCAAGTTTTGGGTATCATTTCGTAAAACTGATAAAACGCAAAAACAATTTTTATATAAAAAAGTCACGAAAAAATCCCGAAATATACACCTAATCAATATAGATAGATAGATAGATAGATAGATAGATAGATAGATAGATAGATAGATAGCAAATCAGTTCTTTTTTAGTGTTTGATGTCATGTTTTGGGTATCATCTCGTAAAACTGATAAAACGCAAAAACAATTTTTATATAAAAAAGTTACGATTTTAAAATGTCTTAAATGCCTGAATACACAAGTAAAAATTCGAATTATAGAGCGTGGCCCCACTTTTCAGGCATCAAGAGATGTCTTGCAGAAAACAACGACAAATATTTCCTCCCAATTGAAAATTAAAAGAAAGGAAACAAACAATAAATAAAATAACAGAATAGAGGGGATAGGGTTAAGACTGAGATGATTAAGCGATAGACAGGCATATGAAGTGACTGAGAGAGAGAGAGATGTTGTTGGAGAAAGAGTAAGAGGCGCAATGTGGAAGGTGTGACCGAGAGCCTTTAAAAAAAGCGGGAATCAGCCGTAGGAGGTACCGGTAAGAGGAGATAGGTCGCATGCATTCTGGGATGAATTAGAAAATAGGAATTTGTTGTCAGACTTCCGTCCCTCTTCTTTCTATTGCTTGCTACATTTCCGCCTTCGACCTTTCTTAAATTTCCTCTTTTCCTTCTGACTTCTCCCCCTTTTCTTCTCTCCCAACCTCCCCCATCTCTCTCTGTCCCTCTCTCTCTCTCTCTATCTATCTCTATATATATATATATATATATGTATCGTTCATAATTTATCTATCTATTTCAGTCTCTCCATAATCTATCTATCTATCTATCTATTTCATAATTTATCAATCTATTTCAGTCTCTTCATAATCTATCTATCTATCTATCTATCTATCTATCTATCTATCTATCTATCTGTTTCATAATTTATCAATCTATTTCAGTCTCTTCATAATCTATCTATCTTTCTATCTATCTATCTCTTTGTTCATATCTACCTATATAAATATATGTGTATGTGTCTATATACTTAGTTGGTTCTATCTATCTATCTATCTATCTATCTATCTATCTATCTATCTATCTATCTGTTTGTTCAAATCTACCTATATAAATATATGCGTATGTGTCTCTCTACTTAGTTTGTTCTATCTATCTATCTATCTATCTATCTATCTATCTATCTATCTATCTATCTACATGTGCATGTTTGCTTGTGTCTCTTTTTATATTCATCAATTTATACAATACCGTTACATAGACGTCGTTGCATTTTTTCAGAATATATACATATATTATAAGAAAGTGAAAGAAGACGTAGGTTAAAACCCACTGTTCAAGCATTTGCTTTTTAAAGAGCGCCCGATACAGAGTAGAACTTAATATTGTAATTTTGTTATTACAATGGTTTATAAAAGCATATCACTGCAAAAAATATTTATGTTCCAGAACAATACATTTTATAAACCATTGTAATAACAAAATTACAATATATATAGCAACATTTATGTATATATATATTGATTATGTGTATATCGCACCATTTATATATTTTAAACATAGCACCTTCTATATATATATATATATATATATATATATATATATATATGCATATGTAAAGAGCCAGTTTACCCTGAAGAACCGTAGGGTGAAACCTAGGTAGGTTTATTGGCTCGTGCTTAGATTTTCTGCCTGTGTTGCTCTACTTTTGTATTGAGCGCTTTAGTGTTAGGATTTTCGTCTTGGTTTTTTTTTTCTTTCTTACGAGTATTTGACTTTTTGTTCATGTACTTCGTTTGTTTCTTTTTTTTTACTTCCTCTCCTTTTCCATCCGAGTTTGTTCTCGGTGGTTTGTACAAGACGATTTAAATTATAGCTTAATTAGTACTAATTTTGGTAGAGTTAGTTCTGTTACTATTAGTTCTGTTACTATTAGTATTGTAATTACTATAGTTAATAATATTATATATATATATATATATATATATATATATATTCCATTTTTAAACGAGTTATTTCGCTACCCAGGTTTCTACCATAAGTGGTGTCTTCAGGCGATTTTTAATAACTGATTTTACCTTTTACCGTTATTCTTTTTAAGAACGCTCTTGTAAAGGTGTTTTATTTGAACATTCACGTGGCAGAGAATTTATGAACGCGCAATGTTTAAATTAAAACGGATTATTGTGTTTTCATCCATGGTTGTATGAACCTAAGTGATATTTCTTAGTGTAAATGCATTTATTCATAATTTCTAAGGAATACCTCTTAGGTTCATACAACCATGGATGAAAACACCATAATCCGTTTTAATTTAAACATTGCGCGTTCTTAAAAAGAAAAACGGTAAAAGGTAAAATCAGTTATTAAAAATCGCCTGAAGACACCACTTATGGTAGAAACCTGGGTAGCGAAATAACTCGTTTAAAAATGGAAAATATTCAAATGTTCTACAATATAATTGTAACGAACACATTTTAATACAAATGTGTACTGGTCTAACCATATTATAACCAAAATGTAAGTATTAAACAATCAATATATATCCAAGTGTTATATACATCAAGTGTGATATGTATATATACAAGGTGGTTAAGGAGTAGATGGAATAAGTTTGTTTATAAGTTTTATTATTACAATAGTGTTCATTATAAATATGGTATTTGTATTATTGAACACTATAAAAATTTAATTGTAATAATTGTCAGTAAATACAAATGTACATGTCATCTTAACATAGATGTTATCATTATTTGGACCGCCATATATATATATATATATATATATATACATACATACATACATACATATAAAACGTAGAATAATTGGTATATAAGTCAGGTAAATTCCAATGGAGACGAACTCCAAAGTACTCTATGATAAATTTATTTATTTAATTTAACAGAGTAATATATAACTTAATTTAATAAATTAACAGATTATTTTGAATATTATTAACTGCTGTATCTTTTGAGCCTGATGAGCAGGCTTTTTTTCCGGCTGCGAAATACGTATTACCCATGAAATTGTAGAATATTTAAAAATTTGATATTATATATATACATATATATATGTATATATATATATATATATATATATATATATATATATATATATATATATATATATATATATATATATATATATATATACCTTTTTTCTATTCGTCTTTTTTCTATTCTATTTTATATATATATATATATGTGTGTGTGTGTGTGTGTGTGTGTGTGTGTGTGTGTGTGTGTGTGTGTGTGTGTGTGTGTGTGTGTGTGTAATTCCAGAGGTGTGGAATCAGATAGGAATATAAGTGAGATGACTGGGTGTAGGATGAGTGGAATATATAAACAAATAAATATAGATACCGGGAGTGTTAGTATTGTAAAAAAAAATCGAAAAATTATGAAAAAGAATAAATTAAAAGATGCAAAAATTATATGTAATCATTTAATGTGAGATAGATAGATAGATAGATAGATAGATAGATAGATAGATAGATAGATAGATAGATAGATAGATAGATAAAATTAGATAGAATTATAAACAAGAACAGAAACTGATCGAAAATAACGGACTGATGTAGACTTTTATTATCTATGTCTGTTTTATTTGTGGCAAATATATTTTAAGTTTACATACCTACGCGTATGTATGAAAACTTATATATGCATACACGTTCAGATTTATTGATAGGAAGAGACTGACAGAGAAATAAGGAACGAAAAAAGGCCATGAGAAATATGAAAACACGAACACACACACACACACACACACACACACACACACACACACACACACACACACACATACACATACACACACATACACATGTATATATTGATTCATAAAACTGCATGTTTGTATATGTATTTTTGTGTGTCTGCATGTTAGGCAGAAACAGAAAAATGATTTGAGTGCTTTTGAACGAACAGAAAACAAAACAAACCCAAGAAAATCATCATAGAAAAGAAAAACGTAGAAATACAATTGCTAATGGCACTGAAGCCGATTACTGGCTTGAAAACGGAGTCAGAGGCGGGAATGTTGGCGCCTGCGCAGTTGCTGTCGGTGGAAGTGACAGCGCATCTGATGCCAGCACAGCAGCGGTTCAGGCTGCCTTAGCTTCTTATGTCGAATCAAATACGTCCAATTGATCAGGGCGCCACACATTTTATAGCCAATCTTGACGTTTCGCTTCCTATCTGCATTCACAATTGGTTTTTATCTTTTCTTCTCACATCGCTATTTGTCTCTAACAAATTATCCCAGCTTCCACGTTCGCTTGCCTGGTCGTCTACCAGCATGCCTGTTCGACGTTCTTTTGGTTAGCTTTTTTAACTTGACTCTTTTCTCGTCTCTCCCCACTCATTTCTCCACTGACGCTAGAAACATTCGCCACGGTTGTTAATAAATTCCCCTTTCATTGTCTTTCTTTTCTTTCCTTCTCGTCTTTATATTTAAATCTAGTGAAGCTCTTTTCGTAGGTGGACGGTTTCTTTCAGAGATGCGATTATTGTAATTAACAGCAATTTTGGTCGGTGTTCAAACCCAAGTGAAATCCGTTATAACAGATTTCATTTTTAAAGAAACAAAGAAAAAAGAAAGAAATCAGCAGACATATTTCATATGAAAATGTCGAGATAGATAGATAGATAGATAGATAGATAAATAGATAGATAGATAGAAAGAAGAGAGGAGGCAACATAGATAGATAGATAGATAGATAGATAGATAGATAGATAGATAGAAATAGAAAGAGAGAGGAGGCAACATAGATAGATAGATAGATAGATAGATAGATAGATAGATAGATAGATAGATAGATAGATAGATAGATAGAGTACAGTACAGACTGAGACAGATATATCTTCCTAACTGGTCACTGCTAAACGGCCCTGAAACAGAGAGTAAATAACAGAAAAAAAACTGTTTAATAACCTCAAATAAATTCTGAATGAGTGATTCTGTTTTAGAGGGCTGGGTGGGAAGATGAGTTTCTACTTAAAAAAAAAAAAAAAGAAAAAATTGAAAAAGATTACAGAGAATGTTTCTTTCCAAACGATAACGGAGAATAAAGCGGTAACTGGCAGAGAGCATTCGTTGTAGTGGTAGGGCCCGGCTAAGAGGAGAGTGGGTGGAGCCTGGACGTAACACTGAGTAGCATTAATCACATTATTTGGATAAATTGCATAAAACTGCCGCTGCTGTCGGTGTAAATTGTTTGCTGCTAAGTGATCAGCAAGAGAGACGAAGAAGATGGTGTAGGAGAAAGAGTGGGTGTAACCTTTATTTGCTACCTTTTTTCGAAATCGGATCTTGAGTGGCTTGAAAGCGAAAGTGAAAGTAGAAAAGAGAAAGCGAGAGTTGGAAATTGAGTCCGTGTTAAAACAGAGTAGAACAAGAAAAATCCGATAAAGAAAGTAGGTCCGAACGATTTATTGACATGAAAACGTATGGTGTGATTGAGAGAGTTTAAATTTGATTTAAATCTCAGAAATGGTTTAAAAAGAAACATAGATAGATAGATAGATAGATAGATAGATAGATAGATAGATAGATAGATAGATAGATATCAATTAATACATAGCCTGAAACTTGATGTAAAATATTCACTATAAAATAATCATCAATTAACAGCTCATTAACAAAGGTGGTAATTATATTGAACCTGAATATTTATTACTTGAAACAAATGTTTTCTTCATCTTACAGCAGAAATGATTTCTTGCCGGAACTACGCATGTGTGCGAGCATGCGCAAACATGACGATCACAAAAACACATAGACATACGAAACCATCAATAAACACGAACACACTCACATATTAACATGCTACCTACATTTAGCAAATATATACACGCTAAAAGTCTGCCTCCTTCTACCGAGCGACCATAGCTCAGAGTGGAATCACCGACTGACGCCAATTCGGTTGGGTTTCAATACTGGGTAAAAAGCAATCAGATGTCTAACCGTACTGCTGAGCTGTGATGCAGCAAAACAGATTTGTCTGCGGATATATATATATATACATACTAGGATCATACAAATATTGATGAATGGGTTCTAAGCTCCTTAAAGAATGTCTCCCTAATTTTAAAATTTTTTGGGTTGTTTGAAGCTTCCCCTCGCGCCTTAGAAAAAAAAACCCTGTTCGATCGTTTTTAAAACGGTAAAATCCGTTATTGTATATTTCGTGAAGATACCGAAAGGTTGAAACCTAGGTCGCTGAAATAACTCAATTTCAAATGAAAAATATTCAAAATTTCTACAATATTGAATACTTCTTAATTCAAGTGTGTGCTGGCATAATTTAATTATGACTAAAAACTAACTAGCTAACTATATATATATATATATATATATATATATATATATATATATATATATATGTATGTATGTATTAAAGAAAACTCATTTAGAGTTGTTATAAATTATAATTCATTTTTATGAATTAAATTAGCTAATTTCAACAGACGACACTCGGGAAAATATTTATACCGTATGGAACGAATATAGTGAGGTATAATGAAATGACGTAATTTAGTTCATAGAAATAAATTATAACATATAACCACTGTAAATGACGTATTGCGTTTTCCTTTATAAATATCATATTGCTCTGGAAAACATTCATTGAGCTCTTTATACAAATATAACACTTAAAATTTTATTCTAAGTAAATCATGATGGATTATCCTTACCATTCACGGACTTGATATCATTATCTTTATATATATATATATATATATATATATATATATATATATATCATTAGTTAGTTTTTGGCCATAAAGTAGGCCAGTACACTGTTGTATTATATATATATATATATATATATATATATATGTGTGTGTGTGTGTGTGTGTGTGTGTGTGTGTGTGTGTGTGTGTGTGTGTGTGCATTCAAACAAGTATAATTAAAAATATAGACTTATTATGTATATTTTTGTAGTAACCATTTCTATTTCTCTAATAAGCTTCTTGATGTTAGGTTGAAATTTATGAAGGAAAGCACGATAGTTTTTTCTTACCCAAGTACTTTCTATCTCTTCCAACATCCTCCTCGGGGGCAAATTTCAAAGACAAAATTATTGTAACTGTGGTTGTAATTGTAATGGTAATTTTTGAAAATTCACGTGAACGCACTCTGTTATTATTATTTTTAAATAAATAGACATAATATGTAGAGCTTAATATTGTAATTTTGTTATTACAGTGTTTTATACAAGCATTATATCCTTACAAAAAATTCATTTTTCAGAACAAATTTAATTAAATATAATATTCATTTATAATTTATGCTCTAATATTACATAAGATTATCTTATTGAAATTAATGACCCACACAAGACTTATTTGGTTTTCATAACTTCAATATACCTTAGTATGCCATAGTTATTTAATTCAAATTTTAACCTAAACACTTTATCACATTTAACCATACAGTAGTATGAAAATTAAATTCAACTAACCTAAAACCTGATCTGCTATCAAAAACTAATGTCTACATATTCGAATAATGTAAATTCCTAGCATTTAGACAAATAAAAGTGTCATTTTATCACAATATAATGCAACAATCTCCCTCATACGACCTCATTGTTCAACTTCATAGTTCAACCTAATTCTCACGTTTTATTGAGTAATGCAGACACGCCTATAATCATGTTGCTTAACTTCCTCCAACAACTCTCTCTTAATTTTCTGAATAAAGATGAATTCATTCTATATTTTCTAAAATAAATCACTTTCACTATTTGTTTTTTAAAACATCACCTAAAGAAGAGCAATAATGTTCTGAAACATTAATTTCTTCTTTTTCTTTTTAGTGATATAATGCTTTTTCTAACCACTGTAATAACAAAATATACTATATATATATATATATATATATATATATATATATATATATATATTAAGAAAGTTATAAAATACACGTAGATTTAAACCCACTGTTCAAGCATTTACTTTTATAAAGAGTGCTCGATACAAAGTAGAGCTTTATATTTTAATAGACAAAAATTTTCATGTTTCGAAGTTAAATTATATATATATATATATATACGTATAGAAATGAAAAGGAAGGCTGGAAACAGCTGCATTTAAAAGCTATGTGAAATTCAAAATAGAAATTATATATATATATATATATATATATATATATATATGTAACAATATTTTATATTAAGTTAATATTGTTGGATTAAAATATTGATAAAATATTGTTATATCTGTATAGAATGCTCAGTGGATGTTATCCAGAGCAATATGATATTTATAAAGGAAAACTCAACACGTCATTTAAATTGGTTATAAATTATAATTCATTTCAATGAGCTTAATTAGCTTATTCTTAATGGACCTAATTATGTGTACGTTTTTCCATCATGTGAGAACACCTGATTATATGTGGGTTATGTTAATTTTAGATGCAGTCAATTGTGCATTCTTGAACTGATTATATCTTCATGTACTGTTCATTCTACCCATATGTGTACAGGTTAGTATCAAGAATCCGAATGAGGTACACCGGTATATATGGATATATATGTGTAATGTTTATTAAGACGTATGAAAACAAAATATACCACCTCGTTTGGGAGTTAAATGTACACAGACGTACATTGTCTTTATGCATAGGGGTATATAAAAAGTTGCTCGTATACTTATAAAATTATATATATATATATATATATATATATATATATATACCAATGTGTATACATGTATGCGTGAATCCGCTCCTCATAGATTTGCGAGTGTGTGAACACAATAATTGTATGTGGATATAAAGAGATAAATGTAGATATGAAGAACACATTCATGAGCATATATACGTATGGATGTGAGGATGTATGGAAATATAAAAATATCAGCGTAATTTGGGAGTATGTGTGAGAATTACTAGCATAATATATATATATATATAATTCCAAGTGAAGAGGACTCAAGGTTTTTTTTATATTTTGAGTGCTCTGGCATTTATTTTATTATAAACAGTGCTCAATATAATGAGTATTATAGAGCTTAATATAATATATAATATAATATAACATAATGTAATATAATATAATTATATGGTTATGTCAATTTTACATTGCGACATGGAAATTTCTATGTTTCGAGATCAATTCTCATCATCAGGCAATGTTGGTGTGGTTGTGCAGGCGATTTAGATTTAAATGTTTACTGTGATTGTATGTGGGTGTTTTTTGTTTTTGTTTTGTGTGTGTGTGTGTGTGTGTGTGTGTGTGTGTGTGTGTGTGTGTGTGTGTGTGTGCTAATCAGAATGGAGAATCACTTTGGGGTTTGACCCCGAAGAATTTCTGTGCTAACCAACTTTTTCCTCCACCTTTTTTTTTCTTTTTCCTTGACCCTATTCTTCTCTTGTCTATTTCCCTTCGCATTTATCTGATCTTATCATTTTCGTTATATATATATATATATATATATATATATATATATATATATATAACACTATTTATGCACGCGGAAATCTCGTCTTTATGAAATGTATATATGTGAGTATACGAACGCAAGGATCCGTACGTAGACACGAAAAGGTGTACGTCGGTATGTATGTATAAGCATAAACAAAGTCACATTTGTAAGTATATGTGGGAATGTACGCATATGTGTATATGGATATAAGTTAATGTACATGGGTGGGTTAGTTTATGGGGTCATACATACACACGTCTCCACGGAATTAGAAAATTCTTCAGAGGTCAACCCCTTCACGACTGGTCTGTACACTCCCAGCAGATCTGACGCCAATGCCTAAGTCCTGACTCTCTTTTCCTTTTTCTCTTTCCCTTTTTATTTTTATTTTTATATTTTTATCTTTCTCTTCAGTTAAAGAAAATGCTTATTCCGGCAAAATTTTTTGTGCCAAATGGAAGGAATATTGTGTGGTCTGATGAAATGAGCTAATTAAGCCCATTTAAATGACGTGTTGAGTATATATATATATATATATATATATATATATATATATATATATATATATATATACATAAAGAGCGAACTGGCGGCAAGAGCTTTCATAACCGGTTGCGGTGCAGTGAATATCGGCTCAGAACGAGAAATCGGGGAGCCGAGTTCGACTTACAATTGAATTCATTGCATTCACTTGCGCACAAATACCCTTGGGAAAGGTATTAATCTTCCCCTTTCCTTCAGTTATGGGTTAAATAACAGGACAGATTGGGTTCTATAGCATTGGTCGGCAACCACTCTACCGCAGAAAGCTATGGAAACCTACTGCGGGAAAATGTTCTGTCCAGTCAGTCATATCTCTTTCGAAACATGATCGCCCAAGCGTGTATCACGTATGGCACTTAAATGACGGAGTAAAGTTAAATAACTGCTAGTAAAGAGAATGAACTGGGCCGACGCTGCCTGTCTATTGTCTCTCTTTGAGAAGAGCATGACAGGAGGGATATATATATATATATACACACTCAAATAAATACATAACGGTCCTTATTATATTAAAACGGATAATATACAAAAATACAAATAGGTGTAAAACAAGCATGTGTTTTCTCACCGAACTTATTTAAGCTATAGAGTGACTCACACAAAATTAGTTGTTCGACCAGGAATTTGTTATTGGCGATCAAAACACATTATTTTCCAAGTCCTCTTTCCTCTAGAAAATTCAACTGTTGCTTTCTAATATTAATTATAAAAAGTGTCCTTTTAGTTTTCATTTTTCTCTAAAACTTCCTTGTTACTTACATGTTCTGTCCATTCTGTTCTGCTTCAACTCTCTTCCAAGATATTTAAATTATTTTACTTGATTGGTCTTGGTATTTTCAATCCGTAGTTTGCACGTTAGCCTGTTTTCTTTTGCTAACAACCCTGCATTCTGTCTTCTTGCAATTCATTTTTCGTCGTTTATTCTCCTTTCCCTTCGCCTCTAGAAAATCTTCTAGTTTCTTGTCTGTATCTGGTAAAATATCGACTAAGGTTTATGATTAGCGACCTCGATCGATTACGACTGACTAGTGAATTCGATTCGCAGCCGTTGCCCCATAATTGGAGCATTTTACGCCGCTGCCCCATAATTGGAGTATTTTACGCCGCTGCCCCATAATTGGAGTATTTTACGCCGCTGCTCCATAATTGGAGTATTTTACGCCGCTGCTCCATAATTGGAGTATTTTACGCCGCTGCTCCATAATTGGAGCATTTTACGCCGCTGCTCCATAATTGGAGTATTTTACGCCGCTGCTCCATAATTGGAGCATTTTACGCCGCTGCCCCATAATTGGAGTATTTTACGCCGCTGCCCCATAATTGGAGTATTTTACGCCGCTGCTCCATAATTGGAGCATTTTACGCCGCTGCTCCATAATTGGAGTATTTTACGCCGCTGCTCCATAATTGGAGCATTTTACGCCGCTGCCCCATAATTGGAGTATTTTACGCCGCTGCCCCATAATTGGAGTATTTTACGCCGCTGCTCCATAATTGGAGCATTTTACGCCGCTGCTCCATAATTGGAGTATTTTACGCCGCTGCTCCATAATTGGAGCATTTTACGCCGCTGCCCCATAATTGGAGTATTTTACGCCGCTGCCCCATAATTGGAGTATTTTACGCCGCTGCTCCATAATTGGAGTATTTTACGCCGCTGCCCCATAATTGGAGTATTTTACGCCGCTGCTCCATAATTGGAGTATTTTACGCCGCTGCCCCATAATTGGAGTATTTTACGCCGCTGCTCCATAATTGGAGTATTTTACCATATCTAAGTTATGCTTAGTAAATCTGAGTCCAAGAGAAGAAAAAATCATGAAACTTTATGGTTAGATGATAATCTTCATTCTAAACGATATACTGATGTCATTATTAAATAAATAGACGCTTGAGCAGAAATGAAATACTTACAGTCGGATTTGAAAGGCGATTTTATAGGATCTAATCAATAGTTGTTTTTTTTTTACCTGTTATCAATTATTGAAATATAGAACTAGACATCATTCTTTCCTTTCCTTTCCTATATATTTTTATATTTATTTATCATTTATTTATATATTTATCTATTTATTTATTTATTTATTTGGCACTATGCTTTATATCTTGCCTAAAAAATCCGTTTGTATCGCCTAAGGTGAAAGGTCAATATAATACTCCAATGCAAAATACCAAGCTTCTCGGTCAATAATTTCATGGATATAAAACAGAGAATTTATTAAGTATTCAAAATACTTAATAACCTCTCTCTTTTATGTTCCGCACACTCCATCTTTGGAGTCTGGGGCTACAGACTCAACATGCGAGGCGTTACTGCTCTGACTTCCGCAGCAAATAGTTTTTTCAGATGAAATTGCAAACTACTTTTGAATTCCGAGTTGCTCTTCTCCTAGACTGGTTGCCAACCAAAGCTAAATAGTCCTCCCTACTGGGGGTAGAAAAAGAGATTGATACCTTTGTCAATGGTATTTAAACGATAGTGAATACAATAAACTTGAATTCGAACTTGCCGATTATACATTCCGAGCATTGACCCATTACGCTATTTCTCACATCTATTTCATAGGTTAAGGCTCTAATTTACATCGTTTGAGGTGGTATCTGAAAGAGAAAGCGTTTGAAAAGAATTTCGACCTTGTTGGTGTTCTTTGTCTCAATTTTGCACGCGTTTTAATGAAACGAAAAGAAAAAATATCTGGTTCCTTGCAGTTCAGTAACAAAGTCACATTTCCACTTTTCGCCATTTCTTTATTGTTTTCTTCTCAACTCCGGTTTATATTTTCCTTTTTTATTATTATTTTTTTAATTTTATTTTCTAATTTAGAGTTGCTTGTCTGCCGCAAGTCGAAAGTATAAACAAATCAAAATTGCAGAAATCTCTCAAAGAAACGAACGACGTTACGCCGAGAGGAAAAAAATATTGAATTCATAAATTGACAAATAGCTGGAAAAAAAAAAAAAAAAAAAAAAAAACAAGAAAAAAAGGCTCAAAATGCGTTTGTTTTTTCTCTCTCAAGAATAAAATACGAAACAATGAAAAATATATGAAAGAATAGCGAATAAGTTTACGAGCCGCCATCAAAATATGAATTCATCTGAATACATTTCAGCTTTTTTATTATTTTAATTTAATTATATTTCAGAATAATGAAAGTAGTAGAAGTAATAGTAGTAGTAGTACGGTTGATGCCAGTAGTAGTAGTAGTAGTAGTACGGTTGATGCCAGTAGTAGTAGTAGTAGTAGTAGTACGGTTGATGCCAGTAGTAGTAGTAGTAGTAGTAGTACGGTTGATGTTAGTAGTAGTAGTAGTAGTAGTACGGTTGATGCCAGTAGTACTAGTAGTAGTAGTACGGTTGATGTCAGTAGTAGTAGTAGTAGTAGTACGGTTGATGTCAGTAGTAGTAGTAGTACAGATGATGCCAGTAATAGTAGTAGTAGTAGTAGTACGGATGATGCCAGTAGTAGTAGTAGCAGTAGTACGGATGATGCCAGTAGTAGTATAGTAGTAGTAATCAGAAGAAGAAAAAGAAAAATTAATATTCAAAGTTTATGTCTTACTTTTTTTCATGCAACCGAGTCC
The DNA here is from genome assembly GCA_037127315.1 of Ascarosepion bandense. Lineage (NCBI taxonomy): Eukaryota > Metazoa > Mollusca > Cephalopoda > Sepiida > Sepiidae > Ascarosepion > Ascarosepion bandense. The sequence goes on along the minus strand of JBBBDQ010000346.1, from coordinate 3,199,433 downwards.
ATCCCTTGGACTTGGGGCCGCCATAAGTGTATGACGGATTTATTTGATGGAGTCCTTTTGATGGAGCAGTGCCAAGAAGAGGGATTTTCTAGATTTTTGTACCTTGATGTATCCAGGGATTTTGCTGGTGTTTTTTTTATATCCCTTCCTTGACTAAATCGAGATCACCTATTGTCAGTGGTAGCGATATGGCCTTCTTGGCCCACATTGTCTCGGCTTACGGTCATGTCACGTTAAACACCGGTTCTCGTAAAATCACCGAAATTAAGCAACGCAAAGCCTAGTCAATAGCTAGTTTTGTAACCGCTTAGAAATTTCAAGTGCGGTAAGCTTAAATATGCGCGTGGTGTGATGGATACCGACCAGGAAAATACGAAAACTTACGAAATCACTGCATATGCTACACCACAAAAATCTCTTAAGTCGGCCAGGCATAGAAATGAATACAATATGGGAACCAGTAATACGAAGTGCTAGAGAAAAACAATTACAAACAACTAAATTGTAATAAGAGCTCTGGTGAAAAAAAAAATAAATACCTAAGCATTAGATTTATAAGTCCCCAAAATCATAGACTAATGTCCTCAAGGTCCAGTGGATAAAAGCGTTAGTTGGATCCAGTGACTTGAACCAAAGAATTGTGAGTTCAAACTAGCTGGCTACGGCAAACGTGAACAAAAACTTAGAGAGTTGAATTAAAGGGAGATGACTCTGACATCTGGAAGAGACATAACTCGTGGAACTAGAAGAAATAAGAATGTTCGCAATTGCGAAACAAGCCTCTATCCTAATCGGACTCTCTACTTCAGGGTGGAGAGGAACACAGACGAGGCTCAGACGAAAGGCAGAGTCTCGTCTGGGGAAAATAGACGAGTGCCCGACCCTGCCTTAATCCAGGTCTACAGAAAAATTTTTCCCGGGTTTAAAGGCTTGCTTTGTGTCGCATTCAACCTCAGTTGGAAGGCCAGTAGATACCTTGAAGAAGTAAGAGGTTCAGTTCGAAAGTCCAGTCACCTGAAGAAGAAGCGTATAATGACTGAAACGATAAAGGACAACAGTCTAAACAATGTAAATAATAATAATAATCATCATCATCATTGTTTCTTTTGATTTCTGTTTTACATTTATTTTGTTCAGTGTCCCAACCACAGACCTAAGTTCAGAAATGGTTTTCAGCATTTTTCACTTAGCATTTGTTTAAAAAGACAAAATTATAAAACATCCTAAAAACGTTCAGCTTTTACATAGATAAGTCCTTTCATTAGGTATGAGCTTTGCTTGTAAGAACACTTTTTAGTATTTCTTTAAGAGGCTCCCACGTATCCCTTCAATGAGTCTATCACAATAGTTTCTTGGTATTTTGCTATTTTTTCAAAGCTATATTACGATCTGCAGTAACTTCCATGTCAGTAAGAAAGCATATTCTGATTTTATTTTTTTTTGTCCTTTGATCACAGCGTCTGGGTGATTAGGGCTAATTGTTCTGTGTTTGTCAAATCCCATAATATTGTTATCGATCTTATGTCTGTAATTGGGTCTGGGTGGTGTTTATACCATTTCTTGCCGTCTTGCTTCCCGTTAAAATTTCAGTTTTTTCAATGCAGATACTGGCCCATCTTATCATGCCGAATTTTATATTCGGTAGATTGGAATACTGAACAACCTAATACAAGATGGTCAATTGGTTCTGAATATTCATCACAGAATCTGCACTTGGGACCAATACAACTTTTTGTACATTTGCTTGATAATTTCTAGTTAGCAAGTATTCACTTTGCACATCCATAATGACATCTTTCGTTTCAGTTTTTGATCATGGACTACGCTACTATTAATGGGTATTGGGATACTTGTCCACAACAGTTTGTTTGGTACTGGCTGAGTATTGACCATGTAAAGATTTATCTTACAACCATTTCTGCATTTTATCTATTGCATTCGCTTTTGCCTTCTTTTTTAGGTTCTTTGCCGCTGTTTCTTGATCTTCTCCATCCGTTTATTATTATTTAATGCATTTGCCTGTTAAGGACTCATGTTTGGCTGTCACTAAAGGTTGAATGACAGCAAATATCATCAAATCTTCAATAAGATTTATTTACCTACATTACGTGGCCTCCTCTTTTCTATAAATATTTCCTGTTAGTTGTTCTCATAAGCTCTCCCCATTGGTACCACATGAATTTAAACGTATTATTAGAACGTTCGTTGTGGTGCATTGGATATCAGCTCGGAACGAAAACTCGGGGAGCCGAGTTCGAATTCCAGTTGAATCCATTGTATTCACTTACGCGCAAATACCCTTGGGAAAGGTATTAATCCGTCTCTTCCTTCCAGTTATGGGTTAAATAGCAGGACAGATTGGGTTCTATAGCCTTGGTCGGCAACCAGTCTACCGCAGAAAGCAATGGCAACCTACTGCAGGATAATCTTCTGCCCAGTCAGTCATGTCTCTTTCGAGACATGATCGCCCAAGCGTGTATCACGTATGACACTTAACTGACTGATTAGAACGGAAATGAGGTCTCATCGTTTTACCGTTAATTCGGTTTGACTTGATTTATTTTACGGCATATGGGATATTTAATGCCGACAAAAATATTACAATATATTCTTATGAATAAAATATTTATTTTTTGTAACAAATCAGTGGTAAATTTTCGTTGTAAGTCCCGACGCTTTTCCCCTTCAAATTTATCCAAAATAGCATTATCTCTGTGCAAATGTATATGCTGAACTCAAATCAACTGTTAGTTATTGAAGAAACTTACCTTTTTTATCTAAATTTCCATAAAAAAAACGAACTCTATCTTGCACTTTTTCTCTCTCGTAACTCTCACGAATTCATGTAATTAACTGCAGAATGCTGTACTGCGTATGCAACGAATTTTGGCAGATTTTTGCTCGATTTTTCTTCATTTACTGATACTTCCGGCGATGTACTTCCGGTAAAAATGTAATTCGCTATTGTATTTCTACGCTTGTTACTTTCATAACAGGAAGTACAGTAAAGGAAGAAAAACGACCAAAATACGACAGAAAATTCTGCCTACGTAGAACGTCATTCTGCAGTTTATTACGTGACTTCGTGAGAGTTACGGGAGAGAAAAAGTGCAAGATAATTCGTTTTTTAATAGACTTTCAAAGCAAAATAGGTAAGTTTCTTCAATAACTAATTGTTGATTTGAGTTCAGCATATACATTTGCACAGAAATAATGCTATTTTGGATAAATTTGAAGGGGAAAAAAGCCGTCGGCACCTAAAACGAACATTTACCAAATCAGTTTGTAAATCAGGTCTCATTGACGTATTTTTGTAAAGTGGATTTTGTCGAGAGTCAGATATATTACTGGTATATATATTTTTTCTTCAAAAATATATTGCTGCTAAGATTTTTTTTCTTCAAAAATATATTGTTGGCAATATTTTATACCAATTCCTTGCTTTCAAAAACTTAAATGCAATTTAAATCTTCAGTTATCCTGAAATCCGTTCTTTTACTGTCCGTTTTCTTCACTAGATTTTCTCTTTCATTCCAAATAACCCACTGCGTCTTAGTGACACTATCGCCTTTCTTTGGGTAAAAAAATTTAAAAAATAAAAGTACTTCGCAATCTTTTAGAGATTTTAGGCTTGACTGATTCTTTAAGAGAGAAATTGTTCGGAAGCTGTCGATAGTTGTCCTAACATGAGGTTACAACTGACAAGTCATCGTGATCGAGGGTGTGAGCGTACTGGCATTCTTTAAAAACTGCCGACTCTGACAGATAATGCGCTCTCTCCCAAAAACTGTAACTAAGATCTGCTCATTATCGTTGCCGTTTGAACTATAGTGGGAGTTTTAACAAACACAAATATTCCTGAACAGGTGTCTAAAACAAGGATTAGTTACCCATTATATATATATATATATATATATATATATATATATATATAGAGAGAGAGAGAGAGAGAGAGAGAGAGAAAGAGAAATATATATATATATATATATATATATATAGGATGTATTACATTTTTTCGAATTGATAAACGAAAAGCATTTTTTTAAATATATTTTTTTAATTTCCAATATCTCATTCTATTTCCCTTTGGTAGCTTTTTTAAAACTTTATTTCAAACTTTTGAACTTCTTTAGTTTTCTCGTTTAATTTTTCCCCTGCAAGGCTAAAGTTAAAATCGATCGACAGGCAAGACCCCCCAAGATGGCGCCACTGTCATTTCGTTACGCGCCAATAACACTGTTCTTCACTTAAAATTCGCACAGAGTTATTGTTTACCTCTCGGCATTTTTCGGTTCAGTTTTATTCGTTTTTGTAGTTTTTTTTTTTTTCAATAACTTTTTAAGAATTTTATTATCTTTTCCCTCTCTTTCGCATTGTATTATCTTTTCCCTCTCCTTCGCATTGTATTATCTTTTCCCTCTCTTTCGCATTCATCCTCCCTATTTAGATTCCTTTTGCCATTCTTCATTATTTCTCCTACTCTCTTAAATTAATTTTCTTTCTTCATTTTTTTTCATTCTATAAATTATTCTTTTTCATTGTTTTTCGTTCTTCCTTTCCAATCTTACCACCTATGTAAATTCCCCCCCTCTTAAATTTATTTTCGTTCTTCGCTCTTTCTTTCTCTCTCTCTTGCTTTCTCATTCCCTCTCTTTCTCTTTCTCTATCTGTTTTAATCAAATCTACTCTTTCTCCTAAAAAACAAAAAAAAAGTGAAAATTTACTATACAGTAAGTGAAAGTATGCTATTGCTAAAATCGACAGTAAAAATGAATTTTCTAGTTGTTACACAACCGTATAGCGTGAGTCTTTCCTCGCGAATAAACTAGGTGGGTGCAGTCATTAGCATTTTAAAAATTAAGAAACACCTATGGACTTCCTTTAAAAACACCTCTCAGGCCATTTATTAAAATTCCAGTACAGCAATCAACGCATGTCGTGAAAAAATGTTTATTGTACTTGATTGTGTCTTAAAAGAGTTTCAAAAGATCAGGCCAAAAATCTTAAAATTGTAATTTTTTATGATGTGATGCCCCCACCAGCAAATATTTTTCTATATCATTATTTATTGATGGTCATCTCATTTGTAAATTAAAATTCATCATAGATATGTATATATAGGAAAATATAAAGGCAAATATATATACATGTATGTGTGTGTGTGTGTGTGTGTGTGTGTGTGTGTGTGCTATAAATTATATTTTAGAACATGTACATGATTCTTTATATATCGACTACAAATTGTACATTTATTTCGACATTGTTTTAAATTAATGTTTTGAACGTTGTAAAAATTATTTCTTTACGCTGTATTCACTCGCAAAGATATATATATATATATATATATATATATATAATAGATTATATTTTAGAACATACACAAACTACAATCTACTACAAAATTGTACAATTTTGTAGTAGGTTGTAAGTTGTATATATTCTAAAGTATAATTTATAATAAATATTCACCGCTCTATTTTTATACTGAGCACGGTTTTAAATTAATATTTTAAAAGTTGCAAATATTTTCTTCGTTCCTTATTCATTTGTATATATATATATATATATATATATATATATATAGTTTTGAAGTTTATAAAGCAAAACTAAACACGTCATATCAGTTATAAACTACAGCTATAGTTTATAACTGATATGACGTGTTGAGTTTTCCTTTACAAACATCATATCGCACACCGGTTAACACCGACCGAGCTCTCTATATGGATTTACCAATTGATATTTTATATTAAGGTAATCTTGTTGGATTATCCTCACCATTTACGGATATATATATATATATATATATATATATATTGTGTATTAGGCCATAATCTCTTTTTTATACATGTTTCTTAAAAAATGACAGACAAGTTGCTGTGATTAAGTTTTTATATAATTTTTCATGTGATTGTTAATTTTATTTTTTCAGGACATAAATTATATAAAAAATTATCCGAATGTTTTAGTCATCCAAGTAGGTATATATTTTTAGCCATTGCCAAAGATGAATTTTTTGTTACTTTTAACTGAATATATAGATTGTTCTTTTTAAGTATATATCTAGATTTATATGAATGTTTTATTTTCCAGTCAGCCCATTTATATAAGATTACGGCTATATCACGTTGAATACACCGGTTCTCGCTCGATCACCGAAGTTGACCCTGGTCAGTACTTAAATGGGTGACTGCCTGGGAATACCAGGTGCTGTAAGCGTTTAGTGACGTATGTGCGCTGTAGTACAGTGGATATCGGCTCGGAAAGAGAAATCGGCGAGCCGAGTTCGAATTCCAGTTGAATACCCTGCATTCACTTAAGCACTGGTACCCTTGGGAAAGGTATTAATCCGTCCCTTCCCTCCAGTTATGGGTTAAATAACAAGAGTAGAACTTGGGGACCCTGCTCTTAAAAACAAATCCCAATGAATCTTGGTACTCGAAAAGAAAAAAAGTATTACTAGACACAAAACTAATATAAAAGACAACAATAAATTGTTGAAAGAAAAAGGTATTCCCAGCAATAAATAAAAATTTAGTTGACATTAAATGATCCGCCGAGGTTGATATGCCATAAAAACAACCAACTGTCATTTCTAACGAAACTTGTGTGTGTGTGTGTGTGTGTGTGTGTGTGTGTGTGTGTTTAATAATATCTCAGGATTTAGGCATCGGGAACATATCCCCGGTGGTATAAAAAGTAGACGAATAACATTGACGTAACATGTGAGTCACGATGAAGTCTTAACTGGAAACAAGTACATTTACACTGAGAATCAGAATGAGACAGTTGAAATTCCTGGGACGCCTAATGAAGAAAAAATGGCTTTGAAATTTTGACGACAAGAGGAAAAAGGCAAGTGACCTACCAAACCCTGTCGGTGTGCGTGGATTCAAGAACATAGAGAGAGAAGGGCAGAAAAAAAAACAAAACATATGTATTGCTAAAAAGGATAGTTGATTTTCTAAGCGCCGCTTAGATGTGGCACAAGGCCGAATGTATGAGACACCTAGTGAGGATCGAACTCACTACTCAATTGTAATGGCTTTAGTAAGCCAAACTTGATAACCATTACACCACGTCGAGGTGTCCAAGCTGAAAAGAATAGGAAGTTGTAGAGAGAAATAGCCGCCAACGGCTTGACTCGGCACGGCACGTAGAAGAATGCATTTAACAGTCTCATTTTTATTTTTTTCTGTATATAAAACGTATATAAAACTTTTATAGACAGTTAATTGCCATACGTTATACACGCTTGGGTGATCATGTCTCTTTCGTGATATGACAGACTAGGCCGAAGATTGCTATTACTTTCTGCAGTAGATCGGTTGCCAACCAAGGCTATCGAACTCAACCTGTCCTGCTATTCAACCTATAGCCGGAGAGAAAAGAGATGGATTAATACCATAACCAAGGGTATTTATGCGCAAGTGAATGAAACGAATTCGACTGGAATTCGACCTCGGCTCTCCGACTTCTCATTCCGAGCTGATATCCATTACATGACAACGCAATCAGATCATAAAACGCAATAAAATAGTTTGTCTATACTTCTGAGATGATTTAGTATTTACATCATTTACACTGTTTGGACAGTTGTCCTCATCTTTATTGCCATGTTTACGACGTTTCGGCCGTTGTACGCTCCGGCCTTCTTCCGATGCTAGAAATTTTAAACCCAACCTTTTCATTTAGATCACTGGGGTATATAATTCTCATTCCATGTGCGATGCCACTTCTAGATACCATGTAGTTATCTCCCTTTAACACAACTCTCTGAGTTATTCGTTCACCACTACTGTAGCCAGGTACTGAACTCACAATTAACCAATGGACTAAAGGGTTCAAAATTAATTTGAAATAAACGGTTCCGTTCAAAATTATTGGCACCTGAAGAAGGCCGAAACGTACAAGAGCCGAAACGTCGTAAACATGGCAATAAAGATGAGGACAACAGTCCGAACAGTGTAAATAATCTCAATAAAAGAATCCCTACTTCACCGTTGAGAGAGTTTCTTTATTTATATTTATAAGTGTATATACAACACTCAGCATTAACTTCTGCGTCATTTGCTTTCGTCAAATAACAAACTCTACATGACACAAATGCACTTTTATCTACATTTTCTGTGTTCAAAAGTTGCTCACGTATTGTACTTGTCACTTTGCTTGCTTTCCGTTTTCTTTTGACAGCGCGATTTTCAAGTACACGTTGACTCTTTCCAAAAGCAGTGTGCCGGCATCAATTATGAATGGATTTACACATAATCTTCACCTGTCTGGAGGAAGCTACGTGTATTTGTAATGCAAGAAAATGTGAATGATAAAACTTGTTAGCCTAAAGATTAGATTGTGAGGAAGTGACGATAACAGGTCTGGTTTCATTTTGAAACAACAATATAGAAAGCGAAATACGGGAGTTGATTTGCTAAGCGCCGTATAGACGTGGCACAAGGCCGAAAGTATAGAGCACCCAGTGAGGATCAAACTCACTATTCAAAAGTAATGATTCTAACGAGACAAGCTTGTTAACCATTACACCACATCGAGGTGCCCAAAGAGAAATACGAGAGTATGCAGAACAGTTCTCAGTCCGATCAAGAAACTCTTTGAAAATAAATTCTGATGTCTTTTTATATTAGATTTTGGGTATTTTTTTTTTTAATCGTATCACCCCGAGCAAGGCGGTAATGCCACTTATGTGCAGGGGGCTACATAAGAGTAAAAAGATTAATTGGAAGAGAGTGAAGAGGAAGACGAACCAGTTAGAAAGGAGCAAGAGAAGGATGGGAATACAGGTGTGATGACAGTTGCAAAGGTGGAGAGAAAGGAAAGGATATATGGTGTGGGGAAAGAGCTAGAGTCAAGTGGTTAATAGATGAGTATTGACATTGCATTTAAATTCCTGGAGGTTGTAGCCATCAGGAAAGCAAGAATATGGAAGCGAATGGGTCGAACTGGGAACCTTTCAACACGGATGAACTAAATAAGTAAACACGGAGAGGAAGGTATTAAATCCAACACAAAGTGTTAGCAGGGAAATATTGTTATAATTATTTGCGTGGTTCAGTTCTTTTCCTGCATCTATATGCTATCTCTCTTCAGACATCATTGCAAGAAATGATAAACTGTATGCCCTGACATGTTGCTCGCTTCATCTTGCCACAGTAGCCCGTCTGTTCTTGGCGAGAAGGCATCCGTTCTTATCTGGCATCAATGTGGCCACCCCAACATGATGTAATAGCAATTTTTTCTCGTTAGAACCCGTTACAAGTGAGTTCGATACTCATTGGGTACCCCATACTTTCGGCCTTGTGCCACATCTAAATGGTGCTTAGAAAATCATAGGGACAGCTTGAAGTGGTGAAATGGTTAACAAGCATGTCTCGCTAGAATCATTAAAATTGGGTAGTGAATTCGATTCTCATTGAGTACCCCATACTTTCGGCCTTGTGCCACATCTAAGTGATGCTTAGAAAATCATAGAGGCACCTTGAAATGGTGAAATGGTTAGCAAGCATGTCTCGCTAGAATCATTAAAATTGGGTAGTGAGTTCGATCCTCATTAAGTACCCCATACTTTCGGCCTTGTACCACATCTAAATGGTGCTTAGAAAATCATAGGGACAGCTTGAAGTGGTGAAATGGTTAACAAGCATGTCTCGCTAGAATCATTAAAATTGGGTAGTGAATTCGATTCTCATTGAGTACCCCATACTTTCGGCCTTGTGCCACATCTAAGTGATGCTTAGAAAATTATAGGGGCACATTGAAGCGGTGAAATGGTTAGCAAGCATGTCTCGCTAGAATGATTACAATTAGGTAGTGAGTTCGATCCTCATTGGGTACGACATACTTTCAGCCTTGTGCCACATCTAAGTGGTGCTTAGAAAATCACCATATCTAGCATCAATGTCTTGGCTGATTTATGAAAACTACTGATAGGCAACCCAGCTGATCGTGACCAACTCAAACGTGCTATTTATCAAATTTTCTGGACTCATCTATTGAGCGAACGCAAGAAAAATATTTTTTCTTCATAACTTACTGATGCAAGATGGAAGGAATACTATGAATAAAACAATTTTATATGAAAGATCTTGAGATTCTTGTGTAATATGCCCGTTCAGGACACTGGTGATCATGGCTCTCTACAATTTCCGGTCCTTTGTATCTCTTAGTGAAGTTTTTTTTTTCTTTTTGTAATCTCTCCTAAACTCTGTTCTGTCATCCATTTACGCAAACCTGTTAGGTAAAATGATGCACTGATTTCTTCTGTCCCTCTTGCCTTCAATATGTCCAGTGAGTATCAAATTTTCAAAGCTCTCTTTCTTCATGATTTAACCAGAAAATTTCAACTGTCTCTTTCTGATGTTACGCATAAATGTCCTTTTTGTTTCAATTTTTCACAATGCTTACATGGCATCTTTCCCTATTCTACCGCCTCATCAGATTTCGGTGTCGCAATTCCCATACTTTGTTAAGACACTTCCCAGATACATTATTTACACTGTTTGAACTGTTGTCCTCATCTTTATTGCCATGTTTACGACGTTTCGGCCATTGTACACCACGGCCTTTATCAGATACTAGAAATTTTAAACCGAACCCTTTATTTCGACCACTGGGGTATATCATTCTGATTCTATGTGCGATGCTACTTTCGGATACCATGTAGTTATCTCCCTTTATCTCAACTCTCTAAGTTATTTGTTCACTACTGCTGTAGTATTGAACCCAAAACTAACTAACGCCTATATCCACTGGGTCATGTGTACAGTGTATGAATTTCTGGGACTTATAAACTTAATTTTTCATTTTTCATCAGAGCTCATATTGCATTCTTTGAAGCGAATGATTTTCTCTAGCACTCCATATTACTGGTTACCATATTGTATTCATTACTATGCTTAGCCAGCTTAGAAATATTTGGGGGCTTATTGGAACCTAATGTCTCAGTAATATAGGTGTTGACTTAACCCAAAGAGTTTTGAGTTCAATACCTGGCAACAGCAAATAAGTTAAGGAATTGAGATCAAGAGATGGCTACCGGCAGTGGCATCAAGAATGGAATGGGAATACCCCAGTGATCGAATAAAAGTTTCCTTTCAAAATTCCTAGCACCTGAAAAATACCGGATCGTACAACGGTCGAAGCGTCGTAAACATGGCAATAAAGATGAGGACAACAGTCCAAACAGTTTAAATAATGTAAATACTACCTCATCTCACAAGTACAAATAAAATACTTCCCAGATAGTTCCATTTTTCACTTGTTTAATTTTTATATCTCCAATTTTTAATTAGCATATTGGACAATTTTCCTAGAGTCTTTTTTCTATCAACACAGTGTCATCTGCATATCTTGTGTTGTTAAAATTGCAGCCGCCAATAATGAATCCTGGTAGGACTCCTAGTTTTCTTAGAATCGTCTCATTGTATAGGTTTTTTTTTTAACCATATCACCCCGAGCAAGGCGGTAATGCCACTGATGTGCAGGGGGCTACGTAAGAGTGAAAAGATTGGAAAAGAGAAAACCGGAAACCACATCCTAAATAGGAAACAAGGGATGAGCCTCTTCACCTGTTCAATAGACGTGGGTGGAGTGTGAACCGGGCGATAGTTTAGTCTGTCTACTCCAATTTTGATAAGTCAAGCGAGAAGAGGCATCCATGTCTTACACTACTTCCTATTTTCTATATGTACTGAATTCATTTTTTTTGTTTATACAGTCGGTTTGCTGCCAGTATAAGTCCTGAATTTTTTAATCATTTCACCTCAAGCAAGGCATTCCACTGCCACTATTGCGCAAGGGGTTACATAGGGGAAGGTGATGAGAAAGAGTGGTTACCTATAGGAAATGTCAGAGGGAGGGTGATAGACGGGTAGGGATACAGATAATGAAGGTTGGGTAAGTGGGAAGAGTGTTTGAGA
>JBBBDQ010000346.1:3130000-3182500 GCA_037127315.1 Ascarosepion bandense | reverse complement strand
GAATATGTTTCCACGTATCTAGATGTAGCTGAATTTGTATTACCAGTGTCAAATTTGAAAAAAAAAAAGAAAAGAAAAACCGTAATACAGCGAGTCAGCCCCTAGTAGACGTGTTTAGACAACTGACAAGAAAATGTTTATTATTTTTATGTTGTCATTTTTCATCTTATTTCGATTTCTGCTATGGTCACATTACCTACCAAGGCTGCGGGAAGACCTAAGGCAGGTCGTGGTGTGTCGTTATGGCTCCATTTCATGTTTTTCTATCTCTCATAACATCCCTAGTGTTACATAGACAAAGTTCTCCTTAGTGTGTGGGCTGTACTTAACAAGAAAATTTTTTGTATATATCTTAAGCTGGAGTTTCCAGGGATTCTTTCAATGTGTAGTTTTGTTTCATTTTTTTATCATTCCAAGTGCACCTACTATCACTGGCACGATTCTTGTTTCCAATTTCCACATTTTTTCTATTTCAATTTCCAAGTCTTTATGTTTTGACAGTTTTTTCGAATTCCTTGATTGCTATGTTACAATCCGCTGGACAAGCCATATCAATTATTATTATTATGTCATTTTTCATCATATTTCGATTTCTGCTTTGGTCTCACTACCAACCAAGACTGCGGGGAGACCTAAGGCAGGTAGTGGCGTGTTGTTATGGCTTCATTTCATGTTTTTCTATCTTCCCTATCATCCCCAGCATTACATAGATAAAGTTTTCCTTAGTGTGTGGGCTGTACTTAATAAGACAATTTTTTGTATATCTCTTAAGCTGGGGTTTCCAGGGATTCTTTCAATGTGTTGTTTTGTTCCATTTTTTATCATTCCAAGTGCACCTACTATCACTGGCACAACTCTTGTTTTCAATTTCCACATTTTTTCTATTTCAATTTCCAGGTCTTTATATTTTGACAGTTTTTCAAATTCCTTGATTGCTATGTTACAATCCGCTGGACAAGCCATATCAATTAATAGACAAGTTTTCTCCTTCTGGTTTTTAACAATAATGTCTGGCCTGTTTGCTTCAATTTTTCTGTCTGTGTAGATGGTGTAATCCCATAGAATGGTTACATCTTCTATTTCTGTAACCGGTGCTGGATGATGTTCATACCAGTGTTTGTTTACAGCTTTTCCATAATGTTTGCACATTGCCCAATGTAAATATTGCCCAACTCTATCGTGGCGATTTTTATATTCGTTTGGGGCAAGCACAGAACAGCCTGAGATTAGGTGGTCTATTGTTTCTTGGTGTTTATCACAAAACCTGCATTTTGGATCCATATTATTATGCATAATATTTGCCTGAAAGTTTCTCGTGAAAAGACTTTGGTCTTGTGCTGCAAGTATAAATCCTTCAGTTTCAGAATTTATTATTATTATTATTATTATTATTATTATTATTAAATCGATATGATAAATATTACCGATTTTTTCTCCTTTTTAAACTTATCGGGTCATATTTTCACACAATATCTCGTTGCTTTCTCTAGAGTTCAAAAGAGACCAAAATCGTCTCAATATAACATTGCGTTTCTTCGGTATTCTTAAATATAATAATACTTTTGTACAAATTGAACATTTCTAATGAAAACGTCCCCACCATTTCAGCGAGAACTCACGATGCCATTTTCACAGTAGCAAACTATTCACATTCCCTTCGTATTTTTTTGATAAGAAAAACTTCCTCTCAGAATGCTTTTTCCTTGTTACTTTGTGGAACAGACTTCAAAGAGGTTGCTTCCTTGACAACTACAATATTGGTCTCTTTAAGTCCAGGTGTAGAACAGACACCAGAGTGGATACTTCTAAGACATATACAATATTGGTCTCAAGTTCAGGGATTGAACAGACTCCGGAGAGGTTGCTTCCCTGACATCTACAATATTGGTCTCTTTAAATCCAGGTGTGGAACAGACACCAGAGTGGATACCTCTAAGACATATACAATAGTGGTCTCAAGTTAAGGGATAGAAAAGACTCCGGAGAGGTTGCTTCCCTGACATCTACAATACAGATTACTTTAAGTCCAGGGTCGACAGATATCTATTCTACACGTCTTCATAATATGCATTATTATGCATTAATAGGCATTTCTTTCTTCTTCCTTCTCCCACCCACTCACTCAGATTATTTTACTTTGATTGGCTCTTAGGCTTTGTATTGTTGAAAAATAAAAACATGGTCAACTGATATCTATCTTAAACGTCTTCATAATATGAGTTCCTTTTCGTGTACATACTTTTTTTCTTAAATTTCTGCAAATTTCACCAATGTATCATAAGGATGTATATTTATAAGCATTCTCTTTTTTTAATGACGACATTTTTGCTTTTGTTTATAAATATATGTTGCGAAATAAAATCTTTACATTTGCCTCGATAATGTCAGTAAAAGAACGAAAAGCGTCGACTAAGATTATTTTTCCTTTTATCTTTATTCATATATCTGTCATGTGTGAAAATTAAAATTAAAATATGGAAAAGATCCAGATATAACGTGGAGTATTATAAAAACAGCCAAGCCTTACAACAGTGGCAAAATATGTAGACTGTGCCAATAAGAAAAGTTAGAGATTATGCTATTCCCAAACAAAAGCGAACTGTTGAATGAAAGAATGGAAATTATGACTAAGTGTAACCATACCAAGAAATACCTCTTCGGTTCCTACAACCATGGACGAAAATGCCATAATTTGTTTTAATTTTTAAAATCGCGCGTTCAAAAATTCCCTGCGACGTAAGCGTTAAAAAAAAACCACTGTTACGTTCTTAAAAAGAAAAACGGTAAACGATAAAATCAGTTATTAAAAATCGCCTGAAGACACCACAAATGGTAGAAACCTAGGTCGCATAATAACTTGTTTACAAATGGAATATATATATACGCCTCCTCGGACTTACCCTGTCCTCAGACCTCAAATGGAACCACTATATTGAATCCATAGCAAAATCTACTGCTAAGAAGGTTGGGTCACTATGTCGATCCAGGATGTTTTTTCCACCTGAATCCATCCTGCATATATACAAATCAACCATCCGTCCGTGCATGGAGTACTGCTGCCATTTATGGTCAGGTGCCCCTGCCGTTCTCCTCAGTGTTCTTGACAAGCTCCAAAGGAGAGTCTGTAATGTGATAGGTACTGATCTGGCGGCTCGACTGCAGCCACTTCCCCATCGTCGAAATGTGGCCTCCCTTTGTCTGTTCTATAAATATGTTCATGGCTTCGGACGAGCTTAAGTCACTGATGCCTCCTCAACAGATGTTTACTCGTGCAACCAGACTGGCAACTGGGTTCCACCCATTCACAGTCAGGTTAACCAAATGCAGACGACAATTCTACACCTTCAGCTTCTTCTCTCGCACTTCCCGCCTGTGGAACTCGCTCCCGTATTCTTGCTTTCCTGACGGCTACAACCTCCAGAAATTTAAATGCAAAGTCAATACTCATCTACTAACCACTGGACTCTAGCTCTCTCCCCATCCCTGTATAACCTTCCCTTTCTCTCCACCTATGTATCTGTCATCGCACCTGTTTTCTATTGTTCCTTTCTAACTAGTTTGTACTCCTCACTCTTTTCTAATTAATCATTCTGCATGTGGCGTTTCCGCCTTTGCTCGGGGGAAATTATTATATATATATATATATATATATATATATATATATATACATATATATATATATAGGAGTCATTGAAAGACTGAATGACATAAAGCGCCGCTGAGTATCTAATAAAGGTTTGACCATTTGAAACTTCCATGGAAAAAATTGATAATCCAGTTTCAGAATCTTCTGAAGCGATGTTCGTTTTGGAGTTGCCTAGTTGAGCAGACCAGTAGGAGCAGATGGATCCTCAAGGACACGCTTCCGTACAGCTTCAACCGCTGCGTCAGTGCGCCCAATGAGCTTAGGATCACTTCCCGGAAGATCGCTGACTGATCCAGTTCTTTCAAAACAATCTATTAAGTTCCGAAACATGTTATCGCTAGAGACACTCTGGCATTAAAATGTTGCTGGTATTTTTCTCTGAGTTTGAATAATTGCTATTTCATTGGAATAGAAAAACTCAGTGAGTTTTACTCGTTGCTGGACATCATTTTCCGTCTTCTATGTGCCTTGTCCTTTCAAAATGTAGGCAATCATGGCCTTCCACGTCACCGTATTTCTGGTGAACTTTAGCACGCTTTCTCCTGTTACACCACGCAACCCCCGTTCTGCCATCCACCCGTTTAGGCCAGTCAAGTACATAACATGCTGTTTTTCCTTGTCTCTCCTTTCCTCTATCTGACCTGTTAGTATCAGGTTCTCCAAGCCCTTCTTTCTCATTGCTTGTTCCAGGAACTGTAGCTGATGCCTTAGTATTAATTTCCTTTTCGTTTCCATCCTTTTCAAAACCTCATAATCTCCAAGGGACGCTCTATAATCTGCAAAAATATAATAAAAAATGAAAATGATTGAAAACGAAAAAATATGACCTTTTCGAGCTCTTCAGTTTTCCAGTTGCTCTGTCTCTCTTTCTCTCCCCTTTCCTCTCCCCTCTTTCTTTCTTTCTCTCTCTCTCTCTCTCTCTCTCCACTCACACACACACACACACACACACACACACACACACACACACACATATATATATATATATATATATATATATATATATATATATCGTGTTCCATTGACGGATTGAAGTTAATAGTAAATAAAACATTGCTATTGGTGGAATTTTTATTCATTTCACTATTGGATCATTTTATTTGAGCCATGGCAATTATCTGCGAAAAATGATATCGTCCAAATGTTCGCTAAGGTTTCGCTCGATGGTTAAAACGTTTTACGATGTCTCTGTATGGTTGCTCCTCGATCTCACCAATATGCCTTATTATTTCATCCTTCATCCTGTTGCATTGTTGTTGGCTTGTTAGAATAGACCTTACTTTTGAGATGATCCCTAAGGAAGAAATCTAAAGGAGTCAAGTCGCGTGATCAGGCTGGCTAATTGACATCACTGTTGTTATAAAACAATGTCATATCTCTTTCGATTTACAGTCACTTACTGAAAACACTCAAAATCTGTGTAGCACAGATACAATTTTGGGTTCAATTTGGATTTCCACACTATTGGAGGATGTGCGTTGTGGCGCAGTGGATATCGGCTCGGAACGAGAAATCGGGGAACCGAGTTCGAATTCCAGTTGAATTCCTTGCAATCACTTACGCGCAAATACCCTTGGGAAATGTATTAATCCGTCTCTTCCTGCCAGTTATGGGTTAAATAGCAAGACAGATTGGGTTCTATAGCCTTGGTCGGCAACCAGTCTACCGCAGAAAGCAATGGCAACCTACTGCTGGATAATCTTCTGCCCAGTCAGTTATGTCTCTTTCGAGACATGATCGCCCAAGCGTGTTTCACGTATGGCACTGAACTGACTGACTGACTGATGTTCACCCCAATAAAATTATTCGTTTACTTTTTCTACATAGGTATACAGGAAAAAATGTAGAACAGTTTAGATTTCTCTTCTTCTCTTTTGAGACATGATCGCCCAAGCGTGTATCGCGCATGGCACTCAACTGACTGACTGACACTATTGGATCATGTTATTTGAGTCATGTTAATTAAGGCTTCAGCGGCACTCCTCTACTCGAATGCCAACATTTTTGATAACACCTCTGCATAGTTGCTCCTCGATCTCACCAATATACATTATTATCTCATTCATTAGATGTTGAATTGTTGTTGGCTTGTTGGCAATAGACCTTACTTTTAAGATGACCCCAAAGGAAGAAATCTAATGGCAAGAAATCTAATGTCCTTTTATTTTAATCATGGCAATTATGTGTAAAAAATAATGTCCGCCAGGACTTCTGTCGATGGAGCTTTTCTAAGCGCCGCTTAGATATGGCACAAGGCCGAAAGTATTGGACACCCAGTGAGGATCGAACTCACTACTCAGGTGTAACAGGTTCTATGGAAACAAGCTTGCTAATGATTACACCCCGCTGAGGTGTCCAGGCATCTCTCGATGGTCAAAAGTTTTGATGATGTCTCTGTATAGTTGCCCCTCGATCTCACCATTATGCCATATTATCTCGTCCTTCAGCTGCTGAATTGTTGTTGGCTTGTTGGCAATAGACTTTACTTTTGAGATGACCTCAAAGGAAGAAATCTAAAAGTGTACGATCTTGGTGACCGATTGATATCACTGTTTCGAGAGATTTTTTTTTAATCATATCGCCCCGAGCAAGGGGCTACATAAGAGTGAAGAGATTGGAAAAGAGAAAACCGGAAACCGCATCCTAAACAGGAAACAACGGATGAACCTCTTCCCCTGTTCAATAGATGTGGGTGGTGTGTGAACCGGGCGAAAGTTTAGTCTATCTACTCCAATTGATGAGGCGACTTGAGAACTTCTTAATTAATAAAACCAAATGCATTTCTGTTTGAACGTCCATTTTCGTAATTGGCTTCGATAACTTTAACATATTGTTAGATTGTTAATTTTTCCATGGTAAAAATTGCCAAAGATTGAAGTTGATAAATTTGAAAGAAACTGAAAAAAAATCATAAGATGCTTAAATCTAATTTACATTTAAAATCGGTTCAAGTTATTGGAACAACTTATTTAAAGCTTGTTTTTAGTGAGAAATCATATATTTTCATTTACTCAATTCCAGATACCCGCGGCTTAAAGGATCCGCATCAAGTCGAAAATCTTCAGGACCAGGCACAAGTAATGTTGGGTCAACACATTCATACTCAACACCCAACACAACCAATTAGGTAAGTCGTTTCTTTTCTCAGTCTTGCTTTCTTAACGAGTATCCCCACCTTCCACGTGTTTACGGTCATATCACTTTGAAACACCGGTTCTCTTACACCAAAGAAATTAAGCAACCTCGAAGCTGGCCAGTAACAAGATCAGTGACCTATTGGGAGTAACAGGTGCTGTAAGCTTACATATGTGGGTGGTGTAATGTATAACGGTTCTGAATTAGAAATCGGAGAACCGTTCTCGAATTCATATGGATTTTTTATTAGTGGTGCCATTTATATGTCAGGCCCGGGACTTATTGTGTGATGTGTTAACGAGGAAAAAGACATAAATAACCTAGAAAATTTAACAATCGCAGGATTTACTGAATGCATGAAACGCAGTAGGAAACACTGAATAAACCTCTTAAGGAGGAACTAGAAGGCATTATTGATAGTTCAAAGATTACTTAAAGCAATCAAAAACAAGAAGTTGTGATGAGCCATGTCCTGAAAGGATTTGGAACACAAAATCAAGAATTAACAAGAGGCTGTTATATTTTGTACAAAGTTTAACTTTGGAAACGATGGTTAAATTTATGACAATGACAAAAGATCTGACTTTGCCACAAGCAAATATCTTATATGAATATCATAGAGCCTAAAAATCCATGAATCTGAAGATGGAAAGATTTGGGAATAAAATATGATTATTGTAATAAAATAACTCCAAAAAAGAAATCATCTGGTCGGGTGCCCCTACTATCCACCTAGGAGTCCATGACAAAATCCAGTGGAGAATCTGTAATGTGATCAATCCTGATTTGACAACTCAGATACACTCACTTTCTCACCGGCGCAATGTGGCTTCCCTGTGTCTCTTCTACAAGTACTTTCATGGCTTCTGCTCCGATGGACTTAGCTCTCTTGTGCCCCCTATGTATGGATTTACTCGAGCCACAAGATTAGCAACTAGGTCTCACCCTTTTACTGTGAAACCAATAAATTGTAAACACAAATTCTACTTCACCAGCTTCTTTTCTCGCCCTTCCAGCCTGTGGAATCCCCTTCCGTCGACTTGCTTCCCCGACTGCTATAATCTCTAGGAGTTTAAATATAAAATCAATAGTCATCTCCTATCTCACTGACTTGCATCCTCTCTCTCATGCTCAGTTTTCTGTCCACTCCACTCTCATCAGTATTCTCATCCTTCTCTTACCCGCTTCCTGATACTCCCTGTAACCTTTCACTCTTTCTCATAACTTTCCTCCTACGTAACCCCCTGCGCACCAGTGGTAGTAAACTGACTTGTTTGGAGCGATATGATTATGAAACAAAGATCATTGCCTAAAATTGTTCTGATATACCGAAATTTATACGTTATAGTCTCCCATACCGCACTAGAAAATGTAACTTTGTGTTTTGTCTGGTATCGTATGTTTATTTTGGATTACTTTACTTTCCGAAATATTGTGTCAAATTTTAGAGTTAATGGCTTGCAAATAAATCTTTTTTATTTCTCCCCCCAGCAAAGTAGCAATGCCCCTAAGGCGCAAGGGGTTACTGGGAGAGAAGGAGATCGAGATTTTAAGGGAAGGAACCGGGAACTCATTTCTAGATAGGAAACAAGGGATAAGTCTCTACTCCTGCTCAAAAGACGAACCGGGTGATGGGTGAAGCTAGCCACTAGTTTACACTTCCGAAGAATAAAGGAAAACACATTTTTACATGTAAATTATACACCTGAAGAAGGAGTAATGCAATAAAGCAGCAGATCAAATGAAAACACAATAATCTATATATATAAAAGGCAATCTGTGAGTCTGTGTGTGACTCTTCCCTATGCACGCCTACATTTTTTAATCTACGCCATTCAAACTTTCTAGGGACACATATCTACAGAGAAGCCAGGTCGACACATACTTTTTGAGTTTAAGTTCAACAATTTTCCCTTTCACACTTTTTGGCCAATGGTGCACGTTGTTTACATTTGCTCCGTAAAACAACTAAGATGGTTGCTAAATTACGTCACAGAAATCAAATCACACGTGTCAAACGCGACTAAAATACTTTTTATTAAAAAAAAGCCTTTATATTTAATTTTTATTCCGACGTTTTAAAAATTCATCTGGTCTACAAAAAAATGTGAATATTTTTTCCCCTAATTTTGAATCAAAAGAATTTTTTTTTTTAAAAAAAAAAGTGTTTTTTCAAACAAAAACAAAATATGTAAAATAAAAAGTGGCATCTTCTCCTACTACTAAAATGTTCTGAATTGCACGGGCAACGCCGAGCTATGATGCTAGTACTTAATATTTATACTATTTACATCGTTCAGTGCGTTGTGATGCAGTGGTCTTCGGCTCGGGACGAGATAATCGAAGAGCCGTTTTCGAATTCTAGTTGAATTCGTTGCATTCACTTACGCGCAAATACTCTTGAAAAAGGTTATTTATCCATCTCATCTCCCTTCAGCTATGGTTTAAAAAACAGGACAGATTGTGTTCTATAGTCTTGGTTAGCAATCAATCTACCGCAACCTACTGCGGGAAAATCTTCTGCCCAGTCATTTGTGTCTCTTTCGAGACATGATCGCATAAGCGTGTATCACGTATGGCACTTAAATGACTTACTGACTTTGTTCGAACTGTTGTCCTCATCTTTATTTTCATATTTACGACGTTTCGGCAGTTGTTTGCTTTGGCTTTCTTCAGGTGATATACATGATAATTTCGAACCGAACCTATATTTAGTCTACTGGAGCAGATTGTTCTAGTTCCACGTGCTATGCCTTTTCTGGATGTTTCAGTTTTTCTCTTTAGTAACTCAACTCTCCAAGTTCTTGTTTACCTCTGCTGTGTCCAGGTATTGAACGCACATATCTTCGGGCCAAGTGTCTGGATTATTTCAACCAACGCTTTTATATATGTGTCTTTGGGGTTCCGTTCGAAACTCAAGGTAAATCGCTTGAAGAAAACCGGAATATACGGCGGCCAAAACGCCGTGAACATTGCAATAAAGATTAAGACAACAGTGGTAGAATGATGTAAATACTTAGAATGGCTTATTTCAGAAATATAGACAGACCAATGTTAATGCGTGTGTGTGTGTGCGTGCATTTGTGTGTGTGTGCGCGCGAGCTGTCGTTAAGTGATCTACCAACGTAGATGCCTGTTGCATGTGCAGTTTTTTTTGTCTTTCTCTTAGCCAGTGTCAAATGAACATGACATTTCTGATGTCTTGAATCCCCGAGCCTTATAAAAGTCACTTAATTTGTACAAGCTAGCTTATAAATCACCTGTAAAACGTTGTGCTATGTTTGCTCTTTTCAATATTACACGCTTCTTTTCCTTTTTTTTTTCTTCTTCTCTTCCATTTTTTTTTTCGACTTTCTCTTTCGTCCCCTCCCTTCACCTTCGATATTCTACCACACCACCCTCGTCTTACTTCCTTCCTTCTCTCATTTTCTTTCTTTTTTCTTACACATCCTCCTCTTTTTTCTTATCTGATATGTTTTCTTTACTTCTCCCTTTCTTTTTAATTAATCCTTCTCTGTCATGTTTTCATTAAAGTGCTTTTTCTTTGTTTTTTTTTTTTTCAAGAGTTCTTCTTTCCGTTCCTCTTTATTTTTTTGTTCTCCTCTTTTTTTTTTCTTTTTTTTTTTTGTGCATTTTTTCTCTTATCGTCTCTCTCTTTTGCACTTTTTCCTTTTTCATTCCTATATTTTAAATACCATGTTTCCTTGTTTTTTGTTTTTGTTTTTGTTTTTATGGGGTTTTTTTTTGGGGGGGGGGTTTTTTTTTCTTCGTTTTTTCATTTCTGGACCTTTTCTTTCTTTCTTTCTTTCTTTCTTTCTTTCATTCATTCTTCAAATCACTTCATCCTTTTTTTAATTTCTAATCGCAACTCATGCTTCTTCACTTTCTTCCAACTTTATTCTTTTTTTCCTTAAAATCGTCTTTCTTCTCGTTTTTTTTTTTTTTTCGATTTTTCTTTCTTTTTTATTTATTTCGTCCTGGGTATAAATATAATCTAGTTACATCCGCTACAAAGACCTTTGATCGGCAGATTGAAAGTTATACGAACAGTGGAACCACGTTAAATGTTGTTCCCAGGTTCACTCTGACTCTGGGTGGTAGCATTTTATTAGAGTCCAAGGTATGAGGAAAATAATGAAACCCCCAAACGATCACCAACAGTACATTTTTAAAACAAAATGAACAACAATACATTTTTAGGATCTAAAACTATATATTTAAAAGCATACTTTTTTTTTTACTCAGAAAATATCAAAATGTACAAAATATTTAGATTTCGGCATTAAAAAACCCATAGAGGTGTTGATATGCCGATAAACAAAATCAACAACTTTCTTTCTCTTCATCATTTTTTTCAGCTTCGTTATTCTTCATTATTTTTCTTTTCATTCCCCTTAATCTCTTTCATCTTCTTTTCTTCCACATCTTTTCCCCTTTCTTTCCTAATCTCTTACGTTCTCTCTTTCATTTTATGTTTTATCGCCATTCTCCCTTTCTTTTTTTTCTTTGTCTTTCATTTCTTCATCTGTTTCTTTCTCTTTTTCTAATTTCTCCCACTATTTTCTCCTTAATTTCACAATTGAGAAGAATTCTCTGAAGCTCAAATCATTTACACCCAATTCTATAAGCTACAATTCAATTAGTGCTGCTTGGTAATTTATTCCCAATCGCGATTTTGCTTACAGACGTCAACGCCCCGCCGTTAAGCAAAAGTCGCTCTGATTGGTTAGTTGTTGTAGTGAAGTGGATATCGCTCGGAACAAGAAACCACATAGGCGAGTTCAAATTCCAGAAAAATTTGCTGCATTAACTTACACGCAAATACCCTTGGGAAAGGTGTGAATCTGTCTCTTCTCCCTTCAACTATGGGTTGAACAACGGGACAGATTTGGTTCTATAACCTTCGTTGGTACCGCAGAAAGTAATGGCAACCTAGTGCACAAGACAGTCATGTCTTGAAAGAGACATGATAGTCCAAGCGTGTATCACGAATGACACTTAACTGGCTGAGGTTCATCGCTGTCCGACTTTTTCTCTCAACCGTTGCCTTCTTACAGTACTGTTTAAGGAACATGGATGTTCATCAAGGATGTGCGTTGTGGCGCTGTGGATATCGACTCGGAACGAGAAATCGGGGAACCGAGTTCGAATTCCAGTTGAATTCATTGCATTCACTTCCGCGCAAATACCCTTGGGAAAGGTATTAATCCGTCTCTTCCTTCCAGTTATGGATTAAATAACAGGACAGATTGGGTTCTATAGCCTTGGCTAGCAACCAGTCTACCGCAGAAAGCAATGGCAACCTACAGCGGGATAATCTTCTGTCCAGTCAGTTATGTCTCTTTCGAGACATGATCGCCCAAGCGTGTTTCACGTATGGCACTGAACTGACTGACTGATGTTCACCCCAATAAAATTATTCGTTTACTTTTTCCACATAGGTATACAGGAAAAAATGTAGAACAGTTTAGATTTCTCTTCTTCTATGGACAGTACCACTTCAAGACGGAGGTGATCATGGCTCTCCACAATTTCTCATCATTTGTAGCTCCTAGTAAGGCTGATCTTTTCACCGTTCTTCCAACTCCCTATTCTGCCATCCATTTTATAAGCACGTTAGGTAGGCTAGTCGCTGCTTGCCTCTTGCCTTTAATATATCCTATGAGTGTCAAATTTTCCGAGGCCTCTTTCCTTCTTATGAATCCTAGAATTTTCACATGTCTTTTTCTCTTCGGTCAGGTTAATAAGTAAATAAACTTTTAAAATTTTCAGCATTAACTTAATTGAAACATACTTTACTCAATAAAAAGGTAAAAGAGCCACTCAAGGTAGGGTGTTAATGAATGAGACTGTTGTAAGAGAATAAAAGAAGGAAGTAAGAAGTTCATATTATGAGGATATGGAGGATAAGTTATGGCTGATCTTAGACTTGAAGAGGTTAAGTGCGTAATGATTGGAAAAGCACCCTTTCGAGAGTATGTTTCGTGAAGTGGGAAAGAAGCTGTTTGAGTGGAACTTACTACTTAAGAATGGAATACGAAAGGAATGAGAATGAGTTGAACTTCTGTAAATATTATGGTAAAACCATTCTTTGCTGTATAATTTCTTTAAATAATTTAAAGAAACCATTCTTTATTGTATAAATTTACTTGTGATCCCGTCTCTAGAAACCATTAGGTCACAGTATTCTTCTGTAGAAAGCTTATTTAGTTCAAAGTATTTGCAGAAAATATTTTGGCGTCAGGAAACAAGGCTTAAAGATTGTAAATCTATTTTTAGAGTGTATCTTGATTTTTTACTTTTAAAAGCGTTTACTCAAAACTTAAATTTAATAACGCAAAAATGAAGGATTTGCCGACATATGTTTGTACGGATTATTGTCCTTGCTTTGGTGTGAGTACCGCTTCCCAAAGTGTGTAAAAGTATCTTTGATACATCCTGTACACACATGTATATATATATATACTAGCAGTATAGCCCGGTGTTGCTCGGGTGTAATGAAAGCTTTAAAACTAATCCATGGTCCTGGAGCTCAGACTCTTTGGACGTTGGCACGAAAGACTAAAAAGCAATAGTTGCTTCCAGTTAAAGCGAATCCGTAGATTGAAAGAAAACTGAATAGATGTAAGTCAAATTTTGATTTCCTGCTATCGATATCAAATAAGTCTTTTTCGTCGTAAACTGAATTTGGAAGGCTAAATAAGTCCTCTGAGTAAATGGTATCATGGCTGAGACTAAGAACTACAATTATACCTGCTTAGAGCCAAACCCGAAGCAAGAACTAAAATAAAAGGGCTGAACAAAATACAGACATACGGGCAGATAAACAGACACACACACACACACAAACATCTTGCCTTTTATATATATATATATATATAGATAGATAGATAGATAGATAGATATTATCGATTTTCTGCACTATTTTAAGAATTGCAACCTTGAAAATTCTGAATATCGTTTATGTCTTTGTCTACGAGTGGATCAAATTTGATTAAAATCGGACCACTCCTTCTATAACCCGATTTTTTCGATTATCGATTTTCAATATTTATCGGGAGTACCTCGACACAAAACCTAGCTAAGAACACTCGCAGACGCTTATAGTGCAACTGTATAAATTTTCAAGAAAATCCGTTCAGCCGTTTCGGAGTCTATAGGTAACGGACACATACACACACACACACACACACACACACACACACATAAAATAAACTAAGGATTTAATGCCAAAGTCGAGAGAGCGTAAATATAATTTCAGCCAGCTAATTGTTATCTCATGAAATATTGACTAACAGATATTGAGATTAAAGCATTTTATTAAAATATAAAGTTAACATATATATAGTCATCCGCAGACAGATCTGTTTCGTTGTATCACAGTCCATCAGTACGGTTAGACATCAGATTACTTTTACCCAGGATTGAAACCCGACGCATTGGCGTCACTCGGTGATTTTACCTCTGCGCTATGGGCGCTCGGTAGAAGGCAGCAGACTTTTAGCGTGTGATATACCATGTAAACACACGCCAGTAGTTAGAGTGTTTTATTTCATTACTGAATATATATACGCACTCGCACGCCGATTGAGCACTATGGATAATTGGTAGACTTTAAAGACAGTAGTTACTCTTTGTATTTACAATAATCCAAAGGAACTCCTTAATCAACGTAACGAATTAATATTTAAATGCAGGCATTAGAATAGGTATAAAATAATTTAGCTAAACCAAAATTATAATTTAAATTAATTTAATTTATAAAGGTGGTTTCTTTTGAAGAAAAATTTGGAATTTCCCATTGTAAACGTTTTACCCCCAAATATTTTTTATTGTTATTATGTTTATAGTTATATTATATTATTGTAACGTTTTTATAATATTTTGAATTGTAATATTGTATGTATATGTGTGTATGAATATACCGGTATGTACGTGTATATGTGCATATATGTGTGTAGGTGTGTATTTATATATATATGTATGTATGTATGTGTATGTATGTATGCATGTATGTATGTTAATGAAAAATATATATGGGATATGTAGATATTTGTTTTGGATGTATGATGATGTATGTGTGTGTGTGTGTATATATATATATATATGTATATGTATATGTGGGTGTGTCTATGTGTATGTATGTATATAGTTTAAGTTTTTTAAACAATATTATTATTATTAGTGTTAAAATTTTATATATATATATATTAGTATTTTTATTATTATTATTATTTTATGAATAACATTTTGTTACTACTATTTAAGATCTTTTTTCTTTTTTATAATAATATTTTTATTATTGTTAATTTTAAAATTTATATATTTTTTTTATTAATATTACTATTATTAATATTATTTTATTACTATTATTTCGGATCTTTTTTCATTTTAATATTGTTATTATTAATGTTAAAATTCTTTAAATATATATACTTATTATTATTATTATTATTATTATTATTATTATTATTATTAATAATAATAATATTATTTACTACTATTATTTAAGACTTTTTTAGATTGTCTTTTAATATTTTATTTATCATTTTCTTATTTAATTTTTTCACGTATTTAACTATATTTATAATATGCTACTAGTGGTTCTATTTTAATTTGTATTAAGAATTATGATTTACCATATATTATTTACCGTAGATACATCCCACTATATTTAAAACTAAATTTTAATGTTAAATTTCCATGTCATGATTTTCTAAGAAAGCAGATGAATTACTATAGACGCTGGTGTCGATCTAAGGCGTTAACTTTAACTTCCTTTCTCTTTATACTGTTCATTCTTCTTTCTTTTTCTTTTCTATTTCTTTCTCTTCTTTCCGTTTATTCATGTCTATTCTCGATATGGGCACGTGAGTGTCTGTGTGTAATTCTTTTCGGGATTATTTTGAATATTAACTGTTGTATCATTTGGGTCTTACGAGCAGGTTTGTCTACGAAATACTATTACCAATGAAATTGTAGCATATCTAGAAATTTTTCTAGATTATATATATATATATATATCGAGAAAACATTTGGGTAAAATGTATAACAAAGTGGAAAATTTTTCTTGTAGCGTGTTTTGTCCTTTTGAACTTCATCCGCCTCAATTTGTTATGGTGGTGATAGAAAGAAAATTATCGAGATGGAATCGGAACAAGTAAAAAAATAAACTAGAAATTGCCAGCATCCCTCCTTTGTTTGCATGGGCAATCGTACTAACATAATTTAGTCCGATAATGCTTTAAAGCACAAATAGCGTCACAAGTGAACATTTCAACTTTGTCATATATATATATATGTGTGTGTGTGTGTGTGTGTGTGTGTGTGTGTGTGTGTGTGTGTGTGTGTGTGTAAAGCTCCTGAAAAAACAACAACCATGGCGCTAAACAAAATCACAATCAAACACTATATATATATATATATATACGCTCTCACACCCTGATTGAGCACTCTGGAAGTATGGTAGACTTTGAAAAATAGTAGCTACTTTGGCATGTACGCATCGCTCATTCAGTAAAATGAATTAGAGCACTCTGGTTATTGGGCGCGTATAATGATAATATACACGTTAAAAAGTCTGCCTTCTTATACCGAACGCCCATAGCCCAGAGGTAGAATCGCCGACTGACGCCAATTCGGTCGGGTTTCAATCCTGGGTTAAAAAGCAATCAAAGTCTAACCGTACTGATGAGCTGTGATACAGCGAAACAGATCTCTCTGCGGATGACTATATACATATATATATAGTCATCTACATACAGGCCTGTTTTGCTGTATCACAGCTCATCAATGCGGCTTGACATCCGATTGCTACTAGACGAGATTAAAACCCATCAGTTTTCATTATACCCCTAAGCTATCGGCGCATGGAAGATTTTAGCGTTTTATATACATAATGTAAACAAACGCCAGTAGCCAAGAGTGTTCAAATTATTGAACAAGGCGTAAATATCAGTGAGTAGCTTATCTTTTTAAAATCTACCTTCTCCAGAAGTGCTCAATCCTCTAAGGGGGGCATAATATATATATATTGCACTTTTTCTAATCAGCCATCATTAATTCGTTGCCACAGCAGCCAACATCAGCAGAGCGTTTTGCTGAAATAGTCTCGCTCATATTCTATATATAGCAGTATATTTACCCATTCAGGATTCCACCGAGGAAAATAGGGGTGCAGATGATGGTGCTAGAAGTAAGAAGCGTAAAGGAATATAACCTCACTCATCTATAAAATCTAAACTACAAAGTACAATGTTTTTTACGGATTTACATGTCCTTCAAAGAAATATGTTCTTCATCGATCCAAATTCGTAAATAACTTCATTAGAAAACTACATGTTTAACAAGTAGACTCACGTTGCAACCCTCTGACCATAGCTCTTTTAGGTCTCATTTAAATAAACATAAAGATCTACCAAACTCTGCCAGTAATATACTTGTTTGCAATAAACAGATATAATAGCATCATCCACATGTAAAATACGTCTAAAATTAACAGAAGCTTTATTGATAAAAAAAAAAAAAAGGAAAGCCAACACTCAACAATATCAACGAAGAACACGGCCATAATTTACACACCATGTTTGGAATATAAAACATACCTATTATTCTATATACATGCACAAAACAATCTATCTATTCATCGAAATGCAAGAGAGAATTCATGTTTGAAAATGGCTAAAACTATAGCCGAAAGCGCTTCGATAAATAAGACATTCTGACAATTTTTATATAATTTATGTTCTTAAAAATAAATTATAAGATCAAATGAAAAATTTTATAAAAACCCTAACCATAGAACCTTGTCTGTTATTTTTAACGAAACTTGCATAAAAGTAGGATTGCTGCCTGAAACACTATATATATATATATATATATATATATATATTCTTTCTATTTTATTTATTTTTGTAATGTAAGTAGTCTATGTGTGGCATATACAACATAAAGTATAAGCAGGTGCGTTATTGATCAGGATATATCAAAGTTTTGCCAAAGGTAACCAATAACAGCTAAACATGTAGGTTGGAAAATATTCTTTTATTCGTTGTTGAAATCTTTTTGTAATTATTTCATGATCAAAAGCCTCGGAAACACTTTTGTTTTTTTGGGGTTTTTTTTTTTTTTTTTTTTTTTTTTTTTTTTTTTTTTTTTTTTTTTTTTAGAAGCATCTGTTTTGATGCGATTGTTCGATGTGCGGTTTAGAGAGTCGACATGTTATGGTTATTCTAAGAAAAAAGCTACGAATATAGAAAGATACAGAGAAAAGATTTTGGGTTGAAGCGATTGAGAGAATTGATAATGAAACGAGAAAGAGTAAAAAATGCATTAAATATGGAAAAGAAATGGTGTGAGAATAGGAAATATTGTTCAAATTGGCGGAAGAACAATGTGTTGTAATATAACTTGAAGCAATCTAGAAAGAGGAGTAGACAATACTATGATCTTATGAAGGTTTCTACTGAGGAAAAAGGTTAATATTATGACCTTATGAGCTTTCTAGAGCAGAGAATAGTTAATACTATAACCAGAAAAAATGGTTTCTATAAAAGAAACACGTACCTTTCGGGGCTTGGGCAAGATAGCTCTCTAAAAAGTCTTACCCCTTGTCGCCCTTAGCAATTTTTCTTCTTTTGCTAAGGCTCCTACTCACGTTCCGCTATTCATCAACACAAGCTCTTCAGGTAGGTGGCTACCTGACTTCCCTTATCTCCCTTCCCATTAATTTGCTATGTGAGAGTCAAATTTTTCAAGCCGTATGTCCTCATTATATGTTACGGCGTTATAAGAGAATCGATATGACTTAGGAATTCTTTCTAACCTATCTAACGAGAAATATTTCGAAAGAAGAAAATGCTTAATACCATGATCTGACAAAGGATTCCAAAAACTGGAATTAATTAATATTTTGATTTGACAAAGATTTATAAAGTAGAAAGTGTTTAAAACTGAGACCTGATGTAGGCTTCGAGAAAGGGAATGAATTAATACGATGAAATAGAGAAAGATTTCTAAAGAATATGCTTAATGTTGTGACCTAACAAAGATGTCCAAAAATGAAAGAAATAATACTATGACCTCAGAATGAATTCTAAAGAAGAAAATGATTAGTAGTGTCACATGAGGAGGGTTTCCAGAAAGGGAATGAATTAATATTTTGACCGGAGAAAGATAGCCAAGAAAATTGGTTAGTAATGTGACCTGTTGAAAGTTTTCAGAAATGGAAAGAATTATTACTATGGCCGGAAAAAATTTCTAAAGAAATACTGTGATTTTTAATGATCCGAATATTGCGATATATAGCAAGTCCCTGGGAAAGTGTATCGTTACGACTATTGCTTGTTGCTGGTTCCTAGTAAAGCAGATTTATACTATCACCTGAAAAAAATGTTTCTAGAGAAGAGTTGTTATTCGTCCAAAAATAAAAGGTGGGTGAATGTTATAAAGACGGTTTTTAAAGAAGATTAATTCGTCATTGGCGGCCGTAATCTCAACAACGTAAGATACGCAGATGACACAGTTCTGATAGCAGATACTAAAAAGAAAATGCAGGACCTGCTACAGAAGTTAGCAAGAGAAAGCGAGAAGAAAAGACTAAGTTAAAACTTCAAGAAAACTGAATGTATGGTAATCAGCAAAAAGAAGATCCAAAATGCCAACTACAAAGTTGGAGAAACTAAAATAAAGCAAGTAAAAATTTAAATACCAAGGAAGTGTTCTGACAGAGTAGGGAAAGTGTGACATTGAAATCCGAAGACAAACTAGGATCGCCAAGGACGCATTTCAAAAACTTACCAGAGTACTGACAGATAGAAAATCTCATTGGAAACAAAAAAAAAAGAGTGCTAAACTGCTCTGTGATTTCTGTCCTTCTGTATGACAGTGAATGTTGAACGATCTCCTCAAGGAGGAAGGAGAGGCTTGACTCAGCAGAAATGTGAGTCTACAGAAGGATGCTGAGGATACCATGGACGGAGCACGTGTGCAACTGTTGGGACGCCCGCGCCTATTCGGCTATAATGGACTATTCCATTACTATGTAAAGTAATGGTGGCATCTACGTAGGAGAGTGTGCCGAGCAGCCGATCGACAAGTCAGTCGTAGATTTCCGGTGACGACTCGGAAGTACCAATTGCTCATACTAAGTCTTACGACGGTTGAGACGATTAACCTTTATTCTTGTATTGGATACTAATAAGCTTTGTAAATACTATTTTCACGGAATACAACAATTAACCTATTCCTGTTGTTGAGTTATTTATTCTACTCACGACACAACAGCAACGTTGAGGTGTTGGGAGGATGCAAACGAGAAGAAAACGCATACTTAACACCAAGAAGAGACAGCTTAGGTTCCTTGGACACGTAATGAGGAAGGAGGCCTAGAGAATCTAATACTCACAAGACAGAGAGAAAAGAGAGACAGGAGAAAGCAGTGCGAGACATACTTGATAGGCCTGAGTAAATGAATGGCGGTGAGGGGGTTCGGGAAAGATACCAAGAGAAAGAATATTATGAGCGACAAGAGACAGAGCCAAGTGGAAATCCATGATCGCTTACGTCATGAAGGGACACGGTACATGAAGAAGAAGAATTTCTAAACCATTGTCAAGCTGAGAAAGATTAGTAGCCATGATTGTGTAGTGGTTTGTTTCCAATTTAAAAAACTTTACTGCGTAATTTAATGTAAAACCCAGAAAAGATTGAAATCATTAGTTAACCGGTCTAGTTTGCAAATCGATACTCCTCTTCGGTTTTCTTTGAAAGTAAAATGTTATGTTCTGATTAAAATTTTTTAGAGGAAAGTATACCTTGTTGAACTGAAGCCGAGAATCTAGGTAAATTTTGGTGTCGTTTCAAGGACAGTCTTTAACAATATTGTCTTACTGGCGTTTTCCATGGCTACCAAGAGTTCTGAATATCGTGAAATTCCTCGAAAATTTTATCAAATCAAAAGCAAACTTGTTCATCCATGATAGAAAACAACCTAACAGAACGACGACAGATCATAAAAATTCACCCTTTGATGATTAAGTAAATAAACTATTATAAATAAAATATAAATAAAATAATATAAATAATAAATAAATAAAATAAATAATAAATAAAATAAATAATAAATAAATAAGAATAAACATTTTATATAATAAATAAAATAAATAATAAATAAATAAATAAAATAATATAAATAAAATAAACTATTAAATAAACTATTAAACTATTAAGTAAATAAACTATTACGTTATATTAAAAACGGACGTGAAAAAATACTGAAACATGAGATTTCTTATCCACGGTTTTCGTTTCCTCGGTTTCAGTGATTCGCGTACACATCCAGGGTGTCCATAAAGTTCGCGTGCACTTTAAAAAAATTATAACTTTATTTGTATTTGGGATAGAAATAACCTGTAAAAATTTTATAAAGTTTAATGTATCTTTTTTTAAGTATAGTTATTGAATAATTCTTTACCACAAAATTTGCAACAATTTTTAGATAAGTAAAAAAAATATTATTATTAAAATCGTATTACCCTTTGTATTGCTAATGATGGAGGAACATGTGGAAACTTAAATAAAATTTCAATAAAACATTAAAAAATATAGATTTACTTCTTTCTAATCCTTTTTACAAACTATATCGCAAATACAAATGGAGTCATAATTTTTTAAAGTGCGTACGAAGTTTATAGACACCCTGTCATAAGTAATTTCCACTTTTGAGGAACCAGTTGCAATGACTAATCGATCATCTACATGCAATAATACAATGATTTAGTAGCAAAAGTAAAAAGAATATCTTATCCTAAGATTGCTGATAACTACAATAAGAACAAATTTTCTGACCCACGCATATTTTTATTGCATTAACTTATGCAGTATAATCTATATATATAAAAGGCAATCTGTGAGTCTGTGTGTGACCGTTCCCTATGCACGCCTACATTTTTTAAAGCTATGCCATTCAAACTTTCTAGGGACACATATCTACAGGGAAGCCAGATCGACACATTCTTCTTGAGTTTAAGTTCAGCAATTTTCCCTTTCGCACTTTTTGGCCAATAGAGCCGATTGTTTACATTTGCTCCGTAAAACATTTCTAAGATCTAAGATGGTTTGCTAAATCACGTCACAGAAATCAAATCACACGTGTCAAACGCGACTAAACTATTTTTTTTAAAAGTGTTTTTTCAAACAAAAACTAAATATGTAAAAAAAAAGTGCCAATTGTTAATTTAATTATTTAAGTTTTTTTTTCCAGATTTAATATTTCATACTTCAGAAAATAAAATTAAAAAAAAAGAAAGCATTTTTTTCGCTAAATATTTCATGCAGGAAATCAACTCTCTGTAATTTGTGTGGCATTAATGTAACTTTTTCCTCTAAAATTAAATGTCTACATTTTTAAATATTCTTCGAAAATTTCAGAACTGAGAGCGTAATAGTTTTTATATTTCTAATTTCAATAAAACGAAATAAATAATTATTATTTTTATGTTAAATTCATTTAGTCAACAAAAAATGTAAATATTTTCCCTCGTAATTTTGAAACAAAAACAAACGCAATGTTATTAAAAATGCCAAAGAATACATATTAACAGACAGATTTAGATATAGCAGAATACACACACACACACATATATATATATATATATATAGAGAGAGAGAGAGAGAGAGAGAAATAGAAAATAGATAGACAAATAGATACATACATAGATACATACATACAAGCATGAGATCGATATAGCAAAATTAAAACCTATACATAATATATATATATATATAATCATACATACACGCACATAGATAGATAGATAGATAGATAGATAGATAGATAGATAGATAGATAAATAGATAGATAGATAGAAAAAAGAAAAAAGAGATAGATTAAATTGGAGACAGAAACATTGGATTACGCAAAACGAAAGAAAATAGATAACACCGGGCTATGATGCTAGTATAATATACGTGGTGTATTTGCATATTTTACCTTTAATTTCTGTAATAATATGAACTCTATCGGACTACATAAATACCGAGAGTTATCTACTCTCGGGTAGTTGTAAGTAGCAGCAGTTACGATACTCATTTGTTAGTACGCCATTCCGGCACTAAATAGAATTATACTCTATTTCTTCTGTACACTGTTCTCTTTTGTAATATAATATTGATTCCAACCCTATACCGTGTCCGAGTCTTTCTTGTGACCTTTTTCCCAAGGCCACATCAACTGGCGACGAGGATGAGATTCGAACTCACACGAGGAAACCCCAATGGATTAACACGAAACCCTAACACTCCGACAACTGTCTCTCCAATTGAAAGCATGTTCGCGCGAAAGATCAGATCGGCATTCGATAAACTCCTGCCAAAACGAACTAAACTACGAAAAACTGTGTGCGCGCCCAGAAGACGTCCCAGTCCCGGAGAAAAAGTTTTCTTTAAAAACTAAAAAAAATAACATGTCGTTCTGGGAAATAGGCACTATTTACAAGCGAATAGGCGACATGGTGTACATCGTTAAGGGCCCACGACGCACACATAAGCGCCACCAGAACCAACTAAAGAGGCGTCGCCCAGATGATACGCGCGACACGCCCCCGGTAGAAGAAGAACCAACTGACGTTATCTTTGAGACTTTTAACTTGGATCCACCCCAACCAGCACCAGAACAACGCCGGTCGGGCAGAAAACGAAAGTTGACCGACCCGCTTATTATTAACCCAAAACGTAAGAGGTACTAACTGCTTTTTACGGACTAAAAATCTGGGGAGGGTGTGTTGTGGGGAATTAACTACACACTAATATGAACTCTACCGGACTACATAAATACCGACAGTTATCTACTCTCGGGGGTAGTAGTAAGTAGCAGCAGCTACGATACTCATTTGTAAGTAGGCTGTTTCGGCGCTAAGTACTATTATACTCTTTTTCCTCTGTACACTGTTCACTTTTGTAATATAATATTGATTCCAACCGTATACCGTGTTCGAGGCTTCCTTGTAACCTTTTTCCCAGGGCCCCATCACTTTTAATCCCTTCAGTGCAAAAGATATAAGTTGAAGTATCTACCATTTGATTATGCTTTATATATTGCTACTAAATATGGTCCAGTGCTCCGGCTTTTAATTTAGATATTCTTGAAAAAAAATCTAAAATTTCTGCAATATTAGCGATCCTGATCTGGCATCTCCGCTTCAGTCACTTTCTCACTGCCAGACACTAGCTTCCCTTTGCCGTTTCTATAAATACATTTATGCTAATTATTCCGATGAACTTACCTCCATGTTACTTAGACTCTACCTTTACCAAGGATATTTGTTTTGCATTCACTCACGCGCAAATACCACTGGAAAAAGGTATGAACCCATTTCTTCCCCCTCTAGCTATGGGTTGAATGGCAGGGCTAATTGGGTTCTATAGCCTTGGTTGGCAACCAGTCTATTGAAGAAAGAAATGACAACCTACTGTGGGAAAATCTTTTACTTTGTCATTCTTAGATCCAAAGAGACATGATCGTCCAAGCGTGTATCACGCATGACTGACTAGATTGGCGGTAAGATCTCATTATTTTAACGCCTGAAATAGCTTGATATATTCCTAGGGTTTATGCTAACAGCTTCGTTTGTCATACTTTTCGGGTCCTGAGTATGACGGTAAACTGTATCCAACAGCAAGGCCTCTGATTGGGAGGTTGTGAGGCGCATGGAACCACCTCTTAATTGCTGTTGTTACCAGGTCTACTCTGATCCGATGTTATAGCAGCTATGGGCAAATAGCTAACCTCCAAACTAAAGTCAAAACACTATGAATGTATAAATAGCTAACCCCCAAACTAAAGTCAAAACACTATGAATGTATAAATAGCTAACCCCCAAACTAAAGTCAAAACACTATGAATGTATAAATAGCTAACCCCCAAACTAAAGTCAAAACACTATTAATGTATAAATAGCTAACCTCCAAACTAAAGTCAAAACACTATGAATGTATAAAAATAAACTTTTATAGAAATATTTTTTAAGGAGAAATATTCTCAGCAAAACATTTTTGAGTTCACAACTACAAGTCATGTTCAGTTTTCTAAAATAAAAAAGTCATCAAAATCTGACTAAATCAACCTTCTCACTAAAACTGAGCTTTGAAAAAATACTTTGAAACCCCACCTTTTTGGCATTAAATAACCCACAGAGGTTGATAAGCATAATCCAAAAAGATCTATTTAATATAAAATATTAATAGAAAGATCTATACAGAGAGCTCAATGGATATTATCCACAGCAATATAATATAGATAAAGGAAAACTCAACATATCTTATAAAGCCATATTGAGTTTTCCTTCATATATATATATATATATATATATATATACAGACACAAGGTGATTGAAAAATGTATATATATATATATATATATATATATATATATATATATATATATATATGTATATAGAGTGATTGAAAAATGTTCCTATTTTATGTATAAGTGGCCAGCCAGGAATTCTGACTTTCCTCTGTGATTTTTTCTTTTGGGTTGGTTAAAAAAAAAAAGCTCTACTGTATTATGATTGCATTCACAAGCTTCTACTGCTAAGAAAGTTGGGTCACTATGTCGATCCAGGATGTTTTTTCCACCTGAATCCATCCTGCATATATACAAGGCAACCATCCGTCCGTGTATGGAGTACTGCTGCCATTTATGGTCAGGTGCCCCTGCCGTTCCCCTCAGTGTTCTTGACAGGCTCCAAAGGAGAGTCTGTAATGTGATAGGTACTGATCTGGCGGCTCGACTGCAGCCACTTCCCCATCGTCGAAATGTGACCTTCCCTTTGTCTGTTCTATAAATACTTTCATGACTTCTGCTCAGACGAACTTAAGTCACTGATGCCTCCTCAACAGGTGTTTACTCGTGCAACCAGACTGGCAACTGGGTCCCACCCATTCACAGTCAGGTTAGCCAAATGCAGACGACAATTCTACTCCTGCAGCTTCTTCTCTCGCACTTCCCGCCTGTGGAACTCGCTCCCGTATTCTTGCTTTCCTGACGGCTACAACCTCCAGAAATTTAAATGCAAAGTCAATACTCATCTACTAACCACTGGACTCTAGCTCTCTCCCCACCCCTGTATAACCTTCCCTTTCTCTCCACCTATGTATCTGTCATCGCACCTGCTTTCTCAGCTTTCTATTGTTCTTTTCTAACTAGTTTGTACTCCTCACTCTTTTATAATTAAACTTTTTACATTTATGTAGCCCCCTGCACATCAGTGGCGTTTCCGCCTTGCTGGTGGGGGGGGGGGGGAAATGATTAAAAAAAAAAAGAAGACTGTCCAGAAGAGATTCAGGAGATTCTGAAGTCGTCTATAGGACGTGGTTGAAGCCAATGCCGATTTGATTGAGTAAATTTACTCTTTATTATTTCAGGATATTTTTGCGTAATTTTGGTAAATATATCTGTTAAAATGGCATGTCAGTGCTTTTTACAATTTATGCGTAATTTAGAGGATAATTTATCCACGGCACCGTATGGATTTAAGTGCTCTACTAGATTATAGGAATTAACTCGTCATTTTAAAAGGGACACGTCTAAATGTAGCCGTAAGTTCTATGTAAAAGTTTCCTTTTTTAGCACTTCTCACTTATAGAACTCTCTTCTGGCTTGTTGTTTTTCAGTCAAGTTTCAAAAATTTAAATGCAGCGTCAATCGCAATATTTTTATTTCCTGTTCTTTTCTTGTTCCTGATACCTTTATCGGTCAGTCAGTTCAGTGTCATAGTTGATACAAGTTTGGGCGATCATGTCTCGAAAGAGAAATGACTGACTGGCAGAAGATTTTCCCGCAGTAGGTTGACATTAGATGTATAAAAATACATTTTTATGGTAAGAATTCTAGCAATAAATTTTAATAGTAAAATATCTAGCAATAAATTTTAATAAACAAAATTTGTATTTGATGGCAAATCAAACTCGGCAGGTCATTTATTGCCAACTAAACTTTATTTATTGCTGGTAATACCTTTCTCTTTCAACAATAAATTGTTGTTTTATATATATATATATATATATATATATATATATATATATAAGTTTGGTGTCTAGTAATACATACTTACTCGAGTATCAAGATTCATTGGAATTTTGTTTTTAAGAGCAGAGTGTACTTAGCTAGGTTTTGTGTCGAGGTATCCCCGATGAATATCGAAAATCGATAATCGATAAAATCAGGTCATAGAAGGAGTGGTCCGATTTTAATCAAATTTCATACACTCATAGACAAAGACATAAGAAACGATATTCAGAAGTTTCAAGGTTGCAGTTCTTCACAATAGTGCAGAAAATTTGATATCGATACCAGGAAATCAAAATTTGATTTACATCCATTCATTCTTCTTTCAGTTTTCGGTTTCGCGTTAACTGGAAACAACTATTGCTTTTTAGTCTTTCGTGCCAACGTTCCAAAGAGTCTGAGTTCCAGGACCATGGATTAGTTTTAAAGCTTTCATTACACCCGAGCGACGCCGGGCTATACTGCTAGTAAAGTCATAAATATATCTTTCATTTTCCTTCTGCCGGCAGCTGAGATGCAATCTTAATTCGTCATTTATTTCGTGCAATTGTGCTCTTTCGATACAAGTAAATGTTTCGACATAACAGTACGTAACGGAGGAAGCCACAATTTAAACACTCGATTTTATACGCATGTGCTATGTTGTTCGGTAAACAGATGCCAAATCATTAGACTTCTTTCCGCTCCTGGCTTCTTGAACAAACACGTTGATTTACGCATGCGCGAACGAAGAAGTGTCACTTTAACTGGGCGAAAGTAGCCATATCATTGAATGTATGCAAAGCTCAGAGAAACTGTTGGAGATTCAAGTAAATTCGTGCATAAATGGGTTTTCAATTGACCCAAACCAGAAATAGCAACATTTACACACACATTCGCGTACAATCACGTATAAAATTACATTTTGCATCCGGGACATATAGTTAGTATAACAGTAATAAAATGTATTTATGTGAAACATTTTAGGATTAATAACGAAAAAAAAAATCCTCCCTGTGCCGATAGATATAAAGAGACTAAAATATATCAATGAGCAAATGATAAAATAGACAGAGAAAATGATGGAAAAAAAATGAAAGAAAGAAAAAGGAAAATAGAAATTGTAATTATTTACATAGCTAACTTGTTATAGATAGATAGATAGATAGATAGATAGATAGATAGATAGATAGATAACACAAAAACTTAGATAGATAGATAGATAGATAGATAGATAGATAGATAGATAGATAGATAGATAGATAACACAAAGACTTAGATAGATAGATAGATAGATAGATAGATAGATAGATAGATAGATAGATAGATAGATAGATAGATAGATATGAACAGAATAAGAAAGAAAGAACGAGAAAAAATAAATGCTAACTTGACGGATAGATAAACTTATTTGAACAGACTAAGAAAGAAAGGGAGAACATGCTAGCTAGCTTCTAGCTAATAGATAGATAGATAGATAGATAGATAGATAGATAGATAGATAGATAGATAGATAGAAAGAAAGAAAGAAAGAAAGAAAGAACGAGAACTAATTTTAATGAGATAGATAGATAGATAGATAGATAGATAGATAGATAGATAGATAATGGAGAAAGAAAGAAAGAAAGAAAGAAAGAAAGAAAGAACGAGAACTAATTTTAATGAGATAGATAGATAGATAGATAGATAGATAGATAGATGAATGGAGAAAGAAAGAAAGAAAGAAAGAAAGAAAGAAAGAAAGAAAGAACGAGAACTAATTATAATGAGATAGATAGATAGATAGATAATGGAGAAAGAAAGAAAGAAAGAAAGAACGAGAACTAATTTTAATGAGATAGATAGATAGATAGATAATGGAGAAAGAAAGAAAGAAAGAAAGAAAGAAAGAAAGAACCAGAACTAATTTTAATGAGATAGATAGATAGATAGATAGATAATGGAGAAAGAAAGAAAGAAAGAAAGAAAGAAAGAAAGAAAGAAAGAACGAGAACTAATTTTAATGAGATAGATAGATAGATAATGGAGAAAGAAAGAAAGAAAGAAAGAAAGAAAGAACGAGAACTAATTTTAATGAGATAGATAGATAGATAATGAAGAAAGAAAGAAAGAAAGAAAGAAAGAACGAGAACTAATTTTAATGAGATAGATAGATAGATAGATAGATAGATAGATAGATAGATAATGGAGAAAGAAAGAAAGAAAGAAAGAAAGAAAGAAAGAAAGAAAGAAAGAAAGAACGAGAACTAATTATAATGAGATAGATAGATATGAACAGAACAAAAAAAAGAAAGAAATGCTAGTTAGCTAACGTAGATAATGAGCAGACCGAGAAAGAAAGAAATGCTAATTAGTTAGATAGCTAACTTAACAGAAATAGAAAATTCGACTGGAATTCGAACTCAGCTCTACGATTTCTCGTTCCGAGCCTATATCCAATACGCCATAACAAACATTCTACTGAAGAAAAAAAAAGGTAAAATCGGGACGAATCTTTTTCTCTGGTTAAATTCCCTGAACTTTTGTGTTGCGCTGGGTTAATCGGAAAAGGGAAACGAAAAGAGGGTGTTTTCTTTGATTGCAAAGTTGGTAAGAAGAGCAAAGCACCAACAACTAGAATAAAAAAAAAGGCACGCAATAAGGAAACGTCTGGTTTGGTTACTATTAAAAAATCAACGCCATTAAGTGGCCGAATTAATCACACTATTTTTCGCCGAGTTTTCCGACTTCCAGCAATCGACTGTCCACGGTGTTGTTATCACGTTGATAGCGCCTTCTTGTGTCAATGTTAACCATGTCAAAGATGATGTCTTCTTGGGTACGTCGATTCCGTGTTTAAAAACGTGTAGATATGCACACTTGATGCAAGTGGACAAGTGTGCGCATGCCTGCTTCCATGCGTGCGTGCGTGCGACCATTACACTACTTTGTAGGCAAACCACGTGTGCAGTCACATGTTCGTATTGCAAGAGGCGAGCGGAAGGAGTAATGACTTACAACATTACTCCCTCGAGAATGGCAGGAAAATGGTGTTGATGGATCGAGGGTAGGGTGATGAGCGGACAGACAAACAGTGGAAAACGTGAAAATTTGTAGAGAGGACTAGAGAAACAGGTTCAATTCTCCTTCTGCCTGTTTCAGATTCTCCTTTTTTTAATTTCTCTCTTCTTTTTCTCTTTTTCATTCCATCCACATATCTCTCTCTCTCTCTCTCTCTCTCTCTCTCTCGTTCCTAGTGTATATTCTTATTCTGGTTTCGTTCCTTATTTTGTTGTCTCCCTCTCAACCTCTCTGTCACATTAATATTTCTACTTTTTCTTCTTCTCCTCTTGTGCTTCTCTCTCTTCCTAGCTCTAATTCGGCTTTCTCTTTCTCTTTCTCTCTCTTTCCTTCACCCTTTCTATTCCATTTCTACCCAATTGCTTTTCTTTCTCACTCTTTCTCTTCTTCTCTCACTTTCATTCTCTCCTTTTGCTCTTTACTCTTTCTTTCTCTCTTTCGACATTTTATCTCTGCCTTTTAAATCCTTTTGTACACATTCCCTCTCTCCCTCTCCCTCTTTACCCCCTCTTTCTCTCGCTATCCTTCTCTCTTTTTCACTCTCTCACATATACACTTCGTTTCTCTTTCTTTCTCTTCTTCCTCTCTTTCGCTTTTTGCTCTCTTTCCCTTATCTTTTTTTCCCTTCTTTAATCAATCTCTATTTCCCTCTCCCTCTCTCTCACACCTTTTATTCTCTCAGCTCTACATTTTTATCCCAGTCGTCTGCCTCTCTTCATTTCTTTTCCGTATTCGCGCCAATCGAATGGCGGTGAGTTGTGACAGTCGAATCCAATCCTTGGCCATCCGGTGACATATTAGAATCAATTTTCTGTAGTCCTATCATTCCCATTTCGACACTGAGATATTTCCCATGGGGTGGGGATCGGTTAAGCCAGTCGGTAGGGGAATGAGAAGGGGACGCAAGTAATTCCTGTTTCTGGGTAGCAGGGCGGAGGAGATTTAGACACCATAATTGAATCTACGCCAAGATAACTAAAATTTATTGAGTTATATAAGGAAAGAAAGTAATGATCACGTGACGTCCAAGTTGGCAAGAACTGTGCAAGGTAGACTTTAAAAAGAAAAGTGAAACAACGATTAGTGAAACAGA
Source organism: Ascarosepion bandense (assembly GCA_037127315.1). Taxonomy (NCBI): domain Eukaryota; kingdom Metazoa; phylum Mollusca; class Cephalopoda; order Sepiida; family Sepiidae; genus Ascarosepion; species Ascarosepion bandense. Next base: position 3,151,519 of record JBBBDQ010000346.1, on the reverse strand, counting down.
CATTCAAGGGGAGACATTAGAGAAGGGGATGCGTAGTGTCTTTTAATCAAACCCCCCATCACAGGGTGGGCAGCCTCATGCATAACGCTCTTGTCTTATCTTATCCCCGACCACTAAAAGAATCTCGTCTCTATCGATCATATGAATATAACTTGCTTAAGCCGTCTGTCACTCCCCGAAATGTGGTTTCGCTTTCTTTCCTTACGTCGATATCTTGAGTCAATATGAAGCTGATCCTTCCTCTGTCTGCCATATCACCTGCGCTCTGCATCTATTCACGTTTATCTCTTCTTATTATTACCTGTATATAGGTTGTTGGGGCGCTCGCCACCTTTCCACGGAAATGGACTATTCGAATCCATATATATATATATCAAATTGTAGTCATTATACCTCGAGGAAGGAAGTCGAGTAAGGAAGTCGAGTGAGCGAGTCAGTCGGGTATTTCCGGTATTGCACCGGAAGTGTTCTACTAGTCAATCTATCACGTCTCTACGACGATACTGTATACTAATTACCTTGTTCTGTATTCTACTAATCCTCACCTCTTGTAAATACTTCTCTTTCCTGTCAATATACTTACTTTTATACTATTACGTTGTTTTGTTTTATTTCACATAATTCTGTTACCCGACGTAACATGGGTATCTCTTTACTTGTTTTATTTTAGTTTCTCCGACCTGTAGTTGGTATTTTGGGGTCTTCTTTTTGCTGATGACCATGCATTCAGTTTTCTTGAAGTTCATGCCCAGTCCTTTCTTCTCGCTATCTCTTGCTACCTTCTGTAGGAGGTCTTGCATTTTCATTTCCGTGTCTGCTAACAGCACTGTGTCATCCGCGTATCTTATATTGTTGAGATTGTGGCCGCTAATGGCAAGAAATTTATTTCTGTCAGAATTGTTTTGTTGTACAGTTGAATAGATCTACTTTTGTATACCTGATGAATTCATTTCCTGTCTTTATGCAACCGGTTTGCTACCAATACTGGTTCTTGATTACTCTAATGTATTTTTTCCGAAAATGACGGGGAATGCCAACTACAGGTCGGAGGTACCAAAATAAAACAAGTAAAGAAATCTAAATACCTGGGAAGCGTTTTGATTAAGGATGGAAAGTGTGACACTGAGATCTGAAAATGCATTTGTATGGCCAACGACGCATGTAAAAAAAGGTGCATTATGGTGCAATGGATATTGGCTCGGAACGAGAAATCGGAGAGCCGAGTTCGAATTCCAGTTGAATTCCTCACGTTCACTTACGCACAAATACCCTTGGGAAAGGTATTAATCCGTCTCTTTCCTCCAGTTATGGATTAAATAACAGGGCAGATTGTGTTCTATAGCCTTGGCTGGCAACCAGTCTACCGCAGAAAGCAATGGCAATCTACTGCGGATTAATCTTCTGCCCAGTCAGTCATGTCTCTTTCGAGACATGATCGCCCGAACGTGTATCACGTATGGCACTTAACTGACTGACCTCGATTGGTGACTGAATTTTGTGTCTGTGTACAATTTCTAAAATGCATTATTTCCTAGTTATACATTGTTAAAGTCCTGATGAAGTGTCTTATATGACTGTTGGTTTCATATGCTATCAAATACGCATTTTTTCGTACTGCCCAGTCAGTCATGTCTCTTTCGAGACATGATCGCCCAAAACGTGTATCACGTATGGCACTTAACTGACTGACTGAAAGACAAGAAAATCTCATTGGAAACAAAGAAAAGAGTGCTGGACTGTTATGTGATATCTGTCCTTCTGTATGACAACGAATGTTGGATGATCTCACGGATGAAGGAGAGGTTTGAAACAGCATAAATGTGTTTCATGGAGCAACTACGAGGTGTTGGAGAGGATGCAAACGAGGAGAAAACATCAGAAAGAGACAGCTGAAGTTCCTGGGACACATAATGAGAAATATTAAAAAAAAAATTTAAAGAAAATAGGAATCCGAGTAATATAACCCTAACCTTTTGAGCCTAACAAGATAACATTAAAGATTTCTATTATGGGTCATTTTACTAGGATTCCCTTTTTCTGGATTTTTTTAAATTTTTAATATTCTGTGAAAATGTAAACCAAATGAAGTTTAAAGAAAAATTTAAACCAAATGAAATCGTAGCCTGAAAAGATTGGTATTTTTGCCCGTCGAAATAAATTATAATTTATAACCACTTAAATGATATCTTGAGTTTTCCTTTATTGCTCTGGGTAATAACCACTGAGCTCTCTATACGGATCTATCCCCTAATATTTTATATTAAATAGATCGTTTTGAAGTATCCTGTCCGTTTATGGACATGACATCTTTATCTGTCTGTCTATATATATATATATATATATATATATATAGATATATATCTGTGTGTGTGTGTGTGTGTGTGTGTAAGAGAGTGAGATAGACTATAAGAGAGATATGTTCTATGAAAAATAAAATGAATCTTACTGCACTTTATTCATTCCCGTCTATCTAACTAGCGTGCTCTTTGTCTGCCCAAATCTGTTTATATTTTGGCCTCTATACGTTAGACGACATACTTCTAACTGGCTTCACCACTCACACGTAGCACAAACAATTTGATGAGAAGTTTAAGGACTCATCAAAAATTTTGACTCTACAATTTAAATGTCCAGAACTTGGCAGTTAATCTCTCTTTTCAATTAGCTCGAACAGCAGTTCGATGGAGGTGGGTAGAAAAATCAGCTTGTAATTTTAAATACTACTAAAACCAGCCTAGCATCTTGACATCATCAAGTAGAGCCTAAGTTAGCATCAGTCCTGATGAATGATTGCACTCTAAATTAGGATCCTTAAGGGAAACTCATATATATATTCTTCTTCTATGTGCCCTGTCCCTTCAGGACGTAGGCGATCATGGATCTCCACGTCTCCCTATCCCTTGTGGCTCTTAGTATGTTTGCTCCTGTTGCTCCTGGCCACCCCCGTTCCGTCATCCACCTGATCAGACCCTGCAAATATGTTATCCGCTGCCTTCCTCTGTCTCTCCTTCCTTCTATCTGTCCAGTCAGTATCAGGTTCTCCAGGCTCTCCTTCCTCATTGCATGTCCCAGGAACTTCAGTTGTCTCTTCCTTATGCTCAGCCTCAATTTCCTTTCTGTTGCCATTCTTTCTAACACTTCGTCGTTGCTTGTATGCTCAGTCCACGATATCCGTAGCATCCTTCTGTAGAACCACATTTCGGCCGCTTCTAGTTTTGTCCTCATTTTCGATGATATTGTCCAGCATTCACAGCCGTATTGAAGAACTGACATCACGTAGCAGTCTAGTAATCTTTTCTTCGTTTCTATTGAGATCTTCCTGTGTGTTAGTATTTTGCTCATCTTCTGGAACGCGTCCTTTGCCATGCCAATTCGCCTTCGGATCTCCGTGTCGCACTTTCCATCTCCTGTTAGAACACTTCCTAGGTACTTAAATTCTTGGACTTGTTTGATTCTGTTATCCCCCACCTGTATTTGGCATTTTGGGTTGTATCTTTTGCTGATGACCATGCACTCAGTTTTCTTAAAGTTTATTTGTCGTCCCTTCTTGTCACTCTCCACTGCTACTTTCTGTATGAGGTCTTGTAGTTTCCTTTCCGTGTCCGCAATCTGCACTGTATCGTCCGCATATCTTATGTTGTTCAGGTTGTGGCCTCCAATAACAAATCCTGGTGTGTCATCTAGGGTCCTCAAAATATCAATCGCTAAAGATGCTGCAGTAATGGTCGGCTCCTTATAAGGCTCTAGAAGGTACCATACTTCTCTTACCATTTTTCAAGAGTGATATCATATGAAAAATAGGGTATTATAGTCATATAGGGGGTTAAAACTATACATCCCTCACTTTGCAAGTGCAAAATTGTCTAATTTACCTTGCGGGTGAAAAATCACTTCCCACCCTACAACTCTTTTCCCACAGACAAAATGTTACAAGCCTTTTGATAATTCTATGAAGATTTTCCATGGAAAATGTTCTGACGCATTACATTCATTAGATTCACCTGTTTTGACCTTTAAAGCCACGTCTACAGAGTTGAATCATAATGTTCTGACGTATTACATTCATTAGATTCACCTGTTTTGACCTTTAAAGCCACGTCTACAGAATTGAGTCATAATGTTCTGACGTATTACATTCATTAGATTCACCTGTTTTGACCTTTAAAGCCACGTCTACAGAGTTGAATCATAATGTTCTGACGTATTACATTCATTAGATTCACCTGTTTTGACCTTTAAAGCCACGTCTACAGAGTTGAATCATGCTCATCTCCTTCGTATGTAATCAGTGCAAAAATCCGTCAGTTTTTATTTTTTTCAGGAGCTGCTAATTGTGAAACAGTCTCCCGCGAGAATGCTTCTCCGATCACTATAATCTTAAATTCTTCATGTTTCGGGTCAACTGTCATCTATCTGGCATAATTCATATAATCTCTACTTATTGTTTCTTAGCTTACGTCCATAAAACAACCTCATTCATTAACCCACTTCTTTGAATGACTCTTGAGCCTTGTATTGAATAAACAATGGTTTAGATCTTCTCAATACCTGTCTATGATGAAGTGAGAGAGCCCGATTAAATAATAAAACCAATCTTCTTTGTTGTGGTGCAGTGGATATCAGCTCCGAACGAGAAATCGGGGAGCCGAGTTCAAATTCCAGTTGAATTCATTGCATCCACTTACGCGCAAATACCCTTGGGAAAGGTATTAATCCGTCTTTTTCTTTCTTCCAGTTATGGGTTAAATAACAGGACAGATTGGGTTCTATAACTTTGGTCGGCAACCAGTCTACTGCAGAAAGCAATGGCAACCTACTGCGGGATAATCTTCTGCCCAGTCAGTCATGTCTCTTTCGAGACATGATCGACCAAGCGTGTTTCACGTATGGCACTTAACTGACTGACTTTCAGCCAGCCTATAGCGATTACTTGATTATTTATTTTAGTGCATAATGTTACAAAATCACAAAGAACTTTACCAAGTAACAGAAACCACATCAATTGAGAACAATCAATAGTAGCAACAACTAAAATGGATAGCACATGTAACTCGAAGAGAAAATAATGACAATATTCAAGATGTTAATTTTCCACACAACGTCAAACAAAAGGCGAGGAAGGTAACCCCCATCAATACTGGAGACAGCGATAACAGCTGCTGGACTGGAACAAATTTTCCTGAAAAATGGTTTTAAGAAAAAGATTTTACAAATTCCAATCGAAAGCTGTACTAGCTGCTCGGTCAGTGAATGCCAAATATATTTTTATAGGAAAACGGCTAACGTTGCCATTATCAAGATATTTTAATGAGTAGGCATATTTAAGTTCGAAATTTGAGTTCGAAATCCAGTTGAATTCTTTACATTTACTTCCGCGCTAATATAATTGGAAAAAAAAGTACTCTAGATATGGGTTAAATAGCAGGACAGATTGTCTTATATAGCCTTGGTTGGCAACCAGTCTACCGCGGTAACAGATGGCAACCTACAATAGGAAAATCTTCTACCTAGTTAGTCATGACTCGAAAAGGACATGATCGCCCAAGCGTGTGTCACGTATGGCACTAAACTGATTGTTATCAATTTAACTGAAACTCGAACATTTAAAAAAGCAGGGATACCTGCTCAAATACGTTTACCCACGAAAAATTTATGTTAATATATATATATATATATATATATATATATATATTGTAATGGTTGTTACAATAGTTTAGAAATTCATAGCATCACTACACAAAAATTTTCGCGTAAATTTATAAACCATTGTAACAACCATTACAATATCGTTGTATCGAGCACTATGAAAGTAAATGCATGAACAGTAGGTAAAAAACCTACAAGTTCTATAACCTTGTTACAATACTATATATGTGTGTGTGTGTGTGTGTGTGTGTGTGTGTGTGTGTGTGTGTGTGTTTTGATTAATAAATATACATATGGACTCCATACATGTATAAAAATATCATTCCGGTGTTAATCCAACAGTTAATCCAACAGAGTTATTATCCTACGTCGAGGCACGACTTTTCATGTCTTACGCAATCATCAGGTGTATATTACGAACTGACCGTTCCAGAGAAGAGATTTTAATTTAATTTCACTCGATATTCATAGGAGTTAATTCTTATAATGTTAGGGTACAATTTTTTAATTTATCAATAGTAAAATTTTAATAAACAAAAATGATATATAGAGAAAAAAAATTTAAATTTTAAATTAAAAAAATTATATATATATATATATATATATAATTTACTGAAGTTGTGACAGGGCTATTGCTGTTAATTCGATAGCCAATTAAATTCGATCTTTATTGAGAATTTTCAGAGTAGCTTCTTTAACCATGTGTTAGAAATATCTATACGTATATCAATATATCACTGTTTATTCCTATGAGTTTGTGTTTTAATGCGTATTTCTTATATACGAAATGAGATAAAGAAATATGTATGTGTATATTAATATAAAACTCTTTCTCTCTTTGTGTCTGTGTGATTATGTGTAGGTCTGTTTCTTTCAGAAAATATCTAAACTCTCACTCCGTCCGTCATTTCTTTTTCTCACTTTTCTTCACCCTTCTAACGATCTGTGAGGAATTGACGAACCACGCGTGCGCGGTGGACTCCCAGTCCATGCCCGACTCTTCCATCGTATCATCTTTAACACGGTCGGCACATCATATCGCTATAATGAAATTCACGCTTCGATGATCACCCCTTTTTATCGTAGCGCGAAAATGCTACCCCAGCGCTTCGTTTAGCATCTCTTAATATAGAATTAAGCGTTCTAGTGTTTGTGCGCATGAGCAGTCATTTCGGACGAGACAAGATTGTATGCCTGACCGCTCGGCCCTCCCGGCCAAGTCATTGAGTTGGTCAACTAATCTAGTACCTGAACCGAAGAACAAAGGAATGGACAAGCGATAGGGTCTTCCCGGTGGTTCCTCACCTATCTTGTCGCTTGCCTGCAGTATTATTCAGGCATACAGTCTCGATACGACATGGTCTGAACAGAACTCTTCCAAGCTGATCCGATATCGACAACTCACTGAACAATCTCGTATGGGTCTAAGTTGACCAGACTCAAACGAGTCACTACTTCTCGTTTATCAAGCCAACAAATGTTGATCATTTCTATTAGGATCTATCAGAAGAGTTTTAATTTTTTGCAAACAATTTGTTCAAATATTTTTCTCCACAGCTGAGAAATACTGATTATTTCACTATATATATATAGTGATGATCATCCACGTATACTGTCTTAATATGTATAGGAAAGAATATTAATAAAAAGTTTAGAATTTAAAAATGTACTTTTTAAAAAAAGTACATTTTTTAAAAAAAAGTACATTTTTTTAAAAAAGTACATTTTTAAATTCTAAACTTTTTATTAATATTCTTTCATATATATATATATATATATATATATATATATATATATATATATATATATATATATATATATATATATATATATATATATATATATATATATATATATATATATATATATATATCACGTTGAATACATCGGTCCCCGCTCGATCACCGAAGTTAAGCAACGTTGAGTTTGGTCAGCATTTAGATGGGTAACCGCTTGGGAATACCATGTGCTTTAAGCATTTATTGACGGATGTGCGTTGTGGTGCGGTGGATGTCGGCTTGGAAAGGGACACTGGTGAGCCGTGTTCCAATTCCAGTCGAACACTCTGCATTCACTTACGCACTGGTACCCTTGGGAAAGGTATTAATCCGTCCCTTCCTTCCAGTTATGGGTTAAATAACTGAGTTCTGCTGTTCATGCGATCTGTGGCGAACTTCTGCACCAATTGTTTGTTATCAGCAGTTCCAAAAAGTGTGGATGGTGCTACACAAGCCTTCACCACTCTAAACAATTCTTTGTGTGGCAGTCTAACTGCGTTAAACACTCATACGTCGAAATCGACGGGAGAGTCCATAGAGCACTCTGACTATTGGACGTGTATAATTATAATATACATGCTTAAAAGGCTGCTTTCTTCTACCGAGCGCCTATAGCCCAGAGGTAGAATCGCCGACTGAGGCCACTTCGGTCGGGTTTCAATCCTGGGTTAAAAGCAATCAGAGTCTAACCGTACTGATGAGCCGTGATGCAGCTAAACAGATCTGTCTGCGGATGACTATATATATATAGTTCAATGAAACAATAGAAATAATAAGGGATAGCCATGAACTGACTAAAATCGATTGATAGAAAGACAAAGCGCTATGATTTTATTTTCTTAAGCAACCTATAGATAAAGGGTTTTGCCCACACGTGACCTCTTTGTCTAACCAAATTAGTTGGTATATAGTATTTATCTAAACTTATTTATAAATGGAACTTTGTCTGTGTGTGTATCCGTTACCGATAGACTCCGAAACGGCTGAACCGATTTTCTTGAAAATTTACACAGTTGTACTATAAGAGTCTGCGAGTGTTCTTAGCTAGGTTTTGTGTCGAGGTACCCCCGATAAATATCGAAATCGATAATCGAAAAAATCGGGTTATAGAAGGAGTGGTCCGATTTTAATCAAATTTGATACACTCATAGACAAAGGCTATATTCAGAAGTTTCAAGGTTCTTACAGTAGTGCAGAAAATCGATAAAATATATATAAAAGGCAAGATGTTTGTGTGTGTGTGTCTGTTTATCTGCCCGTATGTCTGTATTTTGTTCAGCCCTTTTATTTTAGTTCTTGCCTCGGGTTTGGCTCTAAGCAGGTATAATTGTAGTTCTTAGTCTCAGCCATGATACCATTTACTCAGAGGACTTATTTAGCCTTCCAAATTCAGTTTACGACGAAAAAGACTTATTTGATATCGATACCAGGAAATCAAAATTTGACTTACATCCATTCATTTTTCTTTCAGTCTACTGTTTCGCTTTAACTGGAAACAACTATTGCTTTTTAGTCTTTCGTGCCAACGTCCAAAGAGTCTGAGCTCCAGGACCATGGATTAGTTTTAAAGCTTTCATTGCACCCGAGCAACGCCGGGCTATACTGATAGTATTATTTAATTATGTAGTAACTACTTCAGCTTTGTCGTGATTAATCACGCCATTACACTCGCTGTTCCTTTCAGTCTTCTTCAGACGTCCATCGATTTGGTAACTTTCAAGTTGGGGTCACTTTAACTTTATGTGCTGTTCTAATTTCTCCCTCGGGATGTTGTTTTGTTACAGGTAAAAGAAAAAGATGAGAACCGCGAATAACCTACCTAACTTGCTTATGTAAATGGTTAGCAACTCAGAGATTAGGAGTGAGAAAAATATAAGAATTGCTAAATGCTACAATGTACAGAAATGATTCCCGTATCCTTAAAATACGCGGCACATAGAAGATATAGCTATTGAACATAGTATAACCAGTGTCCGTGGTAGTTTCACCTAACACCACCAACTGCTACAAAACCACAATATTAACCTGAAAATTTGAGTTATATTCCTAAATAACTTCGCCAGATCAAGATTTTCATGCATAGCACCAAAGCCTTCAGAAATATCTAAACTCTCAGCTGTATACAACCGCTTCCAAAGATCAATGGAGAAAAAAGTTTTGGACGAAGATCATCCCTCTTTGAACATTGTGGATTTACGCTAGAGAATCAAATATAAAGATCTGTACCAAATAATGGAAACCACATCACTTGAAGACAACCAACCGTAGAAACCACTAAAATGGATAGTACAATTAACTCGAAAAAGAAACAATGATATAATCGAGATATTGACTTTCCACACTACTTCAAATAAAAGTTAGGAAGAAAACCCTCATTAACACTGTTACTATTATCATTACGCTTTTATGTCACTGGTTTGCGTACGAGTCCAATGTCCAGTAATTTTAATTCTGGTTTTAAGCCGGAGATACTTTCCTAACTCGAAAGAATGTCGCAACATAATTTTCTTAATGTTGGGGCGCTCTCCACCTTTCCAACGGAAATGGACTATTCGAATCACTATATAAAATAGTAGTGATTATACCTCGAAGAAGGAAGTCGAGAGCGAGTCCGTCGGGTATTTCCGGTATTGCACCGGAAGTGTTCTACTCGTCAATCTATCACGCCTCTATGACGATACTGTATACTAATTACCTTGTTCTGTATTCTACTAATCCTCACCTCTTGTAAATACTTCTCTTTCCTGTCTATATACTTACTTTTATACTATTACGTTGTTTTGTATTATTTCAAATAATTCTGTTACTCGACGTAACACTTAACTTTATTTAGCGTTTCGCTTTTCTTTTGCTTGTAGTGTGACTGTTATTGGCGTCGAATGAGAATAGACGAGCCAAGCTTAAATTCTGTTGTTTTCACTTTCTCACTAATAACCTTGGAAAAGGCATGAACGCATTACTTTCCCACGCCTCTAACAGATGAGGGATAGACTTGGATTCCAGCGTAAAGTGAAAGATAGTTTGGTAGAAGAAATCTAAAGACAAAGCTGAAGATAAAGCAGCGAGAAATCACGACAGTTTTCTTCACCAATGCTTCATAGCAATTCACAGATAATAAAGAAAAGAAAACTATGGAGAGTCATATCCACCTCCATTATGAAGTACGAAGAAATGCATATTTGATAGCATATAAAACCAACAGTCATATAAGACACTTCACCAGGATTTTAACAATGTTTAAATGGGAAATAATGAATTCTAGAAATTGTACACAAACGCAAAACTCAGTAACCAATCAAGGTCAGCCAGTTAAGTGCCATACGTGATACACGTTCGGGCGATCATGTCTCGAAAGAGATATGACTGACTGGGCAGAAAATTATCCCGCAGTAGGTTGCCATTGCTTTCTGCGGTAGACTGGTTGCCGACCAAGGCTACAGAACCCAATCTGTCCTGCTATTTAACTTTGTAGATGATCGTCGGTTTTCTAGTTTATCGATCCATTAATTTCAGTCCCTCCATAATTTCAGTCGCAAAATAACCTTGTGTATCTTACTATCAATTCTGCCGAGGTGTTCATTTCTTTTAGCGTCCAGTGGCTATTTATGTTTGTTTCAAGCTGGGCCGTTGCGTACTATATCAGTCATTTAAGTGCCATACGTGATACACGTTCGATCGATCATGTCTCGAAAGAGACATGACTGACTGGGCAGAAAATTATCCTGAAGTAGTTTGCCATTGCTTTCTGCTGTACACTGGTTGCCAGTCAAAGCTATAGAATACTATTTGTCCTATTATTTACCCCATAACTGAGGGAAGAGACGGATTAATACCTTTCCCAAGGGTATTTGTGCGTAAGTGAATGCAAGAAATTTAAATGAAATTCGAACTCGGCTCGCCGATTTGTTATTCCGTTTCGATATCCACTGCATCACAACGCACATAAGGTAGAAAGATATAAAATAAGGTTATTGTATGGACGTAAGAAAATGGATGAACGGTACGGTGCAGAAGTATCGGCTCGGAACAAAAAACGGAGAGCCGAGTTCGATTTCCAGTCAAATTCATTGCATTCACTTACGCGCAAATAAACTTGTGAAAGGTAAAAATCCGTCTGTTTTCCCTCCAGCCTGGGGTTTAAATCCTAGGACAGACTAGGTTCTGTGCCCTTGGTTGGCAACCAGTCTTTCCGCAGAAATTAATGACAACCTACTGCGGAAAAATCTTCTGCCCAGTTAGTTACGTCTCTTACGAAACATGAACCTCAAAGCGTGTACCGTGTATGGCACATAACTGACTGACTGATTTGATAGCATATAAAACCAACGACCCTTTACCATGATTTTAACAGTGTATATATTTTATTACTAATTGTTCACAAGCGCAAGACCCAGGAACCAATCAAGGTAGAAAGATATAAAATTAAGTCCTTGTATGGATGCAAGAAGAATTAAGAAGTGCATATTAAGAGGATATTTTAGAATAGATTAACCATAGACTTGAAGTGGTTAAGATTATAGTCACCAGGAAAGCATCCGCTCGGGAGTTTGTTCCACAACGTCGCGGTTTTGGGGAAGAGAGTGGTCGTATGGAATAGTTCGGATTTGTCCTATCTTCTCTGATACTGTTTAAAACTCGTTTCTATATTATCATTATTTACTTGCGGACTATGTTTTTCGATTTTGTTCTTGCTGACGACAAAGACGAGGACACTAGTCTACATTTAGATAATGTAAATAATGAGCAATCCTTATATCAAATATTCAGAGAGAAAGTAGATAGGTTTGTCTATCACCTGTGTTCCCATCCTTCTCTTGCCCTTTTTCTGTCACCCCCTACAACTGGTTCTTTCTTTTCACTCTCCTCTTGTATTTTACTCCCTTATGTAGCCCTCAGCGCATCAGTGGCGCTACCGCCTTGCTTGAGGTGAAACGATTAAAAAAAGTTCATTGCAGATCCCAAAGAAGGATCTGCAATGAATCGTTCCTGATTTGGAATCTCAACTTCAGTCACTTTCTCACCGACGTTTTTTTTTTTAATCATATCACCCCAAGCAAGGCGATAACGCCACTGATGCTACTGAGGAGGCTACGTAAGAGTAAAAAGATTGGAAAAGAGAAAGCCGGAAACCACATCCTAAACAGGAAACAAGGGATGAGCCTTTTCACCTGTTCAATAGACGTAGGTGGAGTGTGAAACGGGCGATAGTTTAGTCTATCTACTCCAATTGAAAAAAAAAATAAGAAAAGAGTGAAAAGATTGGAAAAGAGAAAGCCGGAAACCACATCCTAAGCAGGAAACAAAGGATGAGCCTCTTCACCTGTTCAATAGACGTAGGTGGAGTGTGAAACGGGCGATAGTTTAGTCTATCTACTCCAATTACGTTATTCTGTCTTTTCTACAAATATTTTCATGGCAACTGTTCTCGCAAGCTTTTTTCTCTGGTGCCCTTAATACATAAATTTAAGTGTGAATAGCAACGAAGTCTCACCTTTTTACCGTGGAAATAGCTACAACACTCACTTCTACTCTAATAGTTTCTTTTCTCTAACTTCCTGCCTATGAAATGCCACTTCCGTTTACTTGTATCCTAGATAACTACAATCTCCAAAGATTTTAATGCAACATCAATCGTCATCTTCTGCATTCTGGAACCGTGTTCCCTTTTGTCCTTTCCTCAATCCTCCCAATTCTCCTTCAATCTTAATTCTTGTAGCTCCCTGCATTCTAGCGATATTACTGCCTTGCTTGGAGTAAAATGATAAAAAAACAAATGTATTTTATAGTCAATCAAGTACACTGTTCTATTATCAGTTAGTTTAAGTGCCACACGAGATACACGCTTGGGAAAGATTATCCCGTAGTAGGTTGCCGTTGCTTTCTGTAGTAGACTGGTTGTCAGCAAAAGTTATAGAACCCAATCTCTCTTATTATTTAACCCATAACTCTGGAGGGAAGAGACTGATTAATACTTTTCCCAAGGGTATTTGTACGTAAGTGAATGCAAGGAATTCTACTGAAATTCGAACTCGGCTCGCAGATTTGTCGTTCCGAGTCGATATCCACTGCACCACAACGCACCTCTAAAATGCGACCTTTAGATGCTGTGACCAGGATTCGAATCTGGGTTAGCACTGCCACAACGTTGGGTCCTAACCACTTGACGATCACGGCTATTCGACACGAATAATATTCTATTATAAGACAGTCAAAAGTAAACATTATTATCTTGATGATATTGAAAGCCATTGCTAAGTAATTCCATTGTCACGAATGTCCTGAGAAAGTGACTATGAATCAAATTTGTTTACTCTCAGAAATATCATAATCAAGGTTCTGTAAACGGGCAGTTTTTTCTTTTCTCATTGTCAGCCGCTATTCCTTTTATAGTTGATACTTATTCCTCTACATTTTTATATTCTCTCTCCTTCTATTATCACTCTTCAATTCTCAGTTCTTTCTCCTATCTCAGGATTCAAAATATTCAGCCTCGTCCTTTCTCTCAGTCTACCTCCTACCACTGTTACTCTTTTTCTTTTTTTTTTCACTTTAGCGTCGTTGTGACTGCCACCATCATCAGCAGTTGGCGTCGCTTCTCCGTCGGAAAGTAAGTAAACTGTTGGGCAGGCTTAACCCCTTAACCGTTTATCCGCTTGGCGTTGATTCGTCACTGACTTGTTCGGTCTTTATTGGCCTAATTCCATTTACACAACGTTATTAGATGTTTAATAAGATCAACAAGACACAGGATTGTCAGCGGACATTATCACGTGACGAGATCGGGAAAGGCAACGAACAAAAAGGCTAGAAAAGTAGACGCGAGTGTCTACTATGTTCATAGATGCAAAGAAAGAAGAAAAGAAAGATTTAAGTCATAAAGAGGAATAAGGAAGAGATAGAAGAAAAGAAAATATATTAAAGAAAAGAAGGTGCACTGACAAAAAAAGAGACTTAGTGGTATACAAAAAAAAAAATACGCGGACATAACGAAAAAAGGAAAGAAAACAAAAGACTACAAAAAATAGACTAAAAAATGAAAGAGTAATTAATAAAACCGAATGCATGGTCATCAGCAAAAAGAGCAGCCCAAAGTGCCAAATACAGGTGGGGGGGGGGGGGGTTAAAATCAAGCAGGTACGAAAATTCAAATATCTGGGAAGTGTTCTAAATGAAGACGGAAAGAGCGACACAGAGATCCAAAGGCGTATTGGCATGGCAAAAGACGCGTTCCAGAAACTGAGTAAAGTATTAAGACACAAGAAACTTTCACTAGAAACAAAGAAGAGAGTACTGGATTGCTATGTGATGTCAGTTCTTCAATATGGCAGCGAATGTTTGACAATATCAACAAACATGAGGAGAAAACTTGAAGCAACTGAAATCTGGTTCTACAGAAGGATGCTACGGATATCGTGGACCGAACATGTGAGCAATGATGAGGTTTTGAAAATGATGGAAACGAAAAGGAAATTAATATTGAACATCAGGAAGAGACAGCTAAAATTCCTGGGACATGCAGTGAGGAAGAAGGGCTTGGAGAACCTGATACTAACAGGCCAGATAGAGGGAAAAAGAGACAGAGGAAAACAGCGGGTAAAATATTTAAAAGGACTGATCAGGTGGATGACATAACGGGGGCTGAGAGACGTTACAGGAGAAAGCGTGCTAAGAGCCACCAGGGATAGGGAGACGTGGAAGGCCATGATCGCCTACGTCCTGAATGGACTAGGTACATAAAAGAAGAAGAAGAAGAATTAATAAATGAAAGAAAGAGAAAAACAAATTAATAAATCCGAGAATTAAAGAAAAAAAATGATTTGACGAAAAAAAAAAAAATGAAACAAGCAATGAAAAAGAAAGAAATCACGCATAGAGAAGAAAAGAAACACACGAAAGAAAGAAAGAAAGTGAAAATGAAAGGAATAAAGACCACAAAACAAAAAAGAAAGAAAGAAGTAATTATGAATAGAGAAAAAAAATACAGAAAAAAAAAATTTAAACACAAGAAAGGGAAGAAAAAGAAATAGACGCCATCATAAATACTAGAGAATAGGGAAGATTCAGATAAAGACAAATCATACAAAAATAACTAGAAGCCATGGTCATCTATATATATAAAAGGTAATCTGTGAGTCTGTGTTTGACTCTTCCCTATGCACGCCTATATTTTTTAAGCTACGCCATTCAAACTTTCTAGGGACACATTTCTACAGGGAAGCCAGGTCGACACATACTTTTTGAGTTTTAAGTTCAGCAATTTTCCCTTTCGCACTTTTTGGCCAATGGTGCACATTGTTTACATTTACTCCGTAAAAAATCTAAGATTTAATATGGTTGCTGAATTACGTCACAGAAATCAAATCACACGTGTTAAACGCGACTAAAATATTTTTTATTAAGAAAAAAAAAGAACCTTTATATGTAATTTTTATTCCAACGTTTTGCGTCATAGAAATCAAATCACACGTGTCAAACCCGACTAAAATATTTTTTTATTAAACAAAAAAAAACAAAAAAAAAAATAAGCGTTTATATTTAATTTTTATTCCTACGTTTTAAAAATTCATTTGGTCAACAAAAAATGTGAATAATTTTTCCCGTAATTTTTAAGCACAAGAAATATTTTTTAAAAAGAGGGTTTTTTTCAAACAAAAACAAAATATGTAAAATAAAAAGTGGCATCTTCTCCTACTACTAAAATGTTCTGAATTGCACAGGCAACGCCGGGCTATGATGCTAGTAAGAAATATTCAAAGAAAAAAAAAAGAAAAAAGAAGAAATGTACGCCACGTAAATACTAGAGAAATACGAAAGATTCAGATAGATATAAGAATAAACGAAAAATCAATGGACGCTATCGTAAATACCAGAAAAATTAGAACGATTCAGCCATCGTAAATACCAGAAATAAAAGAAATGATGCAAACCAAGAAAAAAAAACGACATCATTGAAAATACCGGAGAAATAGGAAAACTTCAAACAAAGGTAAAAAAGGAAAGAAAGTGAAATAGATGCCATCAGACAAATACCAGGCAAGATTTAGACAAATTCAAGAAATCAATGAAAAACAAATGGACGCCATCGTAAATAAGATAGGAAAAAGAAAGTTTTAAAGACAAGAAAGCAATGAAAAAGAAATGGACGCCATCGTAAATACGATGGCAAAATAAAAGTTTCAAAGACAAGAAAGCAAAGAAAGGCAAATGGACGCAATCGTAAATACGATAGGAAAAAGGAAGCTTTAAAGACAAGAAAGCAAAGAAAAACTAATGGACGCCATCATAAATACGATAGGAAAAAGAAAGTTTAAAGACAAGAAAACAATGAAAAAGAAATGGACGCCATCGTAAATACGATAGAAAAAGGGAAGTTTTAAAAACAAGAAAGCAATGAAAAAGAAATGGACGCCATCGTAAATGCCAGAGCAAAAAGAAAGATGGCATGCATATACGACATTATATAATTGGGTTGGCTGCAATGTGGTGCGAAGATAAAGACTTGACGCTCTCCTCGATATCGTCCGGTCGATTCGAACCCAAACGCCGCAGCACCACCCCACAAAAAGAGCAAACGCAATGCAAACTATTAAATGATGGATGGCGAGATTGGTGAAGAAATTGTGGAGAAACAGCAGAGTCGAGACGCATGTGGACAAATATTTCAAGAAAACGTGCGAAAAGAAAGCAAACAAGAAGTGACAGCCAGGGAGATCAGAGAATATATATATATATACCATGGACATCCATGCATTCGCATCAGCGACATTTAACATATAAGCACACGATTACAAACACATACAGACACACACACACGTGCACAAACACACACATATACAAACACACATTTCAAAGAGACGCAAACAAACATTTCGAGAAGCAAAGACATGAAGAGTTTATCCATGCTCAATCGCTGTTTAATAAAAGATCTTTTCAATCATTCTATAGTTGTTCAAACGTTTGTTTGTTTATCTAGCTAGGTAGCTTTCTCAATATGTTCATTCTTGTCTGTCTGTCTGTCTGTCTGTCTATCTATCTCAGCATTTTCATTCGTATCTATCTATCTATATATATATATATATATATATATATATATAAACAAGTTCATTCTTATCTATCTATCTATCTATCTATCTATCTATCTATCTATCTATCTATCTATCTATCTATCTATCTCAGTATGTTCATTCGTATCTATCTATCTATCTATCTATCTATCTTTATCTCTTCATATCGATGTACCTAATTTTTTCTTTATATCTAACTCAGCTCATATCTATCTATCTATCTATCTATCTATCTATCTATCTATCTAGTTTTCTGCATCTATTATTATTATTATTATTATTATTATTATTATTATTATTATGTCATTTTTCATCATATTTTGATTTCTGCAATGGTCGCACTACCAACCAAGTCTGCGGGTCGTGGCGTGTTGTTATGGCTCCATTTCATGTTTTTTCTATCTTCCCCATCATCCCTAGCGCTACATAGACAACGTTCTACTTAGTGTGTGGGCTGTACGTAATAAGACAATTTTTTGTATATCTCTTAAGCTGGGGTTTCCAGGGATTCTTTCAATGTCTTGTTTTGTTCCATTTTTTATCATTTAAGTGCACCCACTATCACTGGCACAACTCTTGTTTTCAATTTCCTCATTTTTTCTATTTCAATTTCCAGGTCTTTATATTTTGACAGTTTTTCAAATTCCTTGGTTGCTATGTTACAATCCGCTGGACAAGCCATATCAATTAATAGACAAGATTTTTCTTTCTGGTTTTTAACAATAATGTCCGGCCTATTTGCTTCAATTTTTCTGTCTGTGTAGATGGTGTAATCCTATAGATTGGTGACATCTTCTATTTCTGTAACCGATGCTGGGTGATGTTCATACCAGTGTTTGTTTACAGATTTTCATAGTGTTTGCACATTGTCTAATGTAAATATTGCCCCACTCTATCGTGGCGATTTTTATATTCATCTGGGGCAAGCAGAGAACAGCCTGAGTTTAGATGGCCTATTGTTTCTTGATGTTTATCACAAAACCTGCATTTTGAATCCATATTATTTTGTATAATATTTGCCTGAAAGTTTCTAGTGAAAAGACATGGTCTTGTGCTGCAAGAATAAAGCCTTCAGTCTCAGACTTTAATCCAGATGCACGTAACCATCGATGAATATTAACTTTATCAACATTAGATTTATTGGCACGTTCTGGATATTGGCTTTGCAGTGTTTTGTCTTGCCAGCGTTGTTTTATCTGTTCAAGAGCTTTATCTTTGGTTTTCATTTTCATATTTTTTGCCGCAATAGTTGGTTCTTGGCTTCTGTTTTGCTTTTCTACAGAATCTACTAACTGTAAATCTTGTTTTTATTTACTGCCTTCTTTTATTATTAAATATTTTTTCTTTCTTTCTTCATGTTGCCTTACTAATTGTATCATCTAGTCCTTTGTTGTTTCTATGTATGTTAGTAAGCTAATAGTTGTTGTCTTGTATGACAATTCTAGCTGAATAAGACCTCTTCCACCTTCTTTACGGGTTATGTATAGACGGACTACATCAGCCTTTGGATGATGCATCTTATGCTTAGAAAGAAGCTTTCTTGTTTTAGAATCCATTCGTCTGATGTCGTTTAGAGTCCAGTTTAAGATGTTGAAACTATATTGAACAACTGGGATTGCAAGGCTATTAATGGCCATAATTCTGTTCTAAGAATTCAATTCAGTTTTTAATATCATTCGTAGCCTTCTATAGTACTCTTTACGCACTATTTCTTTCATTTTTGTACGGTGAATTTTTTCACCCTCATTTACACCTAGGTATTTATAAGCTTCTTCTGGCTTTAATTCTTTTATTGTTACAGCAGGGTCTAAGCTATTTGAGGATGTTTCTTGTAGTGATCCACGTAAAACTGTAGCTTTAGCACATTTATTCAAATTGAATTTCATTCTAATGTCTTCGCTGAAGCATTTTACTGTTTGCAGAAGACCTTCCAGCTCGTTATCATTCTTAGCATACAACTTTAAGTCACCCATGTAAAATAGATGGCTTATTTTCTTTTGGCCTATTTTATAACCATCGTCTGTCTTATTAAGTTGACTGGTTAGTGCTATTAATGATATGCAGAATAGTAAGGGAGACAAAGAATCACCTTGAAGAAATATACCTATTTTGATGTTTATTTTATTATTATTTTGATGTTTTATTATGTATTTTTATTTTTATTATTATTTTGATGTTCATTTTATTATTATTATTATTATTATTATTATTATTATTATTATTATTTCCTTGAATTTCTGTTGCATACATATTTCTTTCTGGTTCCGAAATAGAGTCCTACGATAAGAAATGGCTTCATGACATGAATCATTTTTGTAAGAAAAACAAACAATCAGTTCACACAAATTGTACAGAGATGAAAGTTTTGTAATGTATGAGCTGTATTTGTGGGTACAATATTTGTATTTCTTTAAGGCACGGGCTACCAGGATTCACTTTAATGAGTCTATCGGAAACTTTTCCAATCAATCCGATGGATTTAACCAAAACTGGATTTATTAATGTCCTCATATGCCACATTTTAAAGATTTATACTTCAAGATACTTGTATTTTGATTATCATCATCATCATCATCATTATTATTATTATTATTATTATTATTATTATTATTATTATTATTGCAGGTTTGGGCGTCTTCTCCTGATGCTGCCGGCTCTACGTTATGTCCCACCAGACCGGATCGAGAAGGTGTTCTTCCGTCGCACTATTGGTAACACCCCCATGAATCGGCTGCTGTGCGACATGTTCAAAAGTTAAATATCTCAAATAAGAGAGAAAAAAATCATTATGAAAGAAAGAAATAATCTCAATACACAATGAAAAAAAAATGCAGTTCAATTGGAGGAGATCATACGTATATTCAAATCAAAAGACAGAAAATTATCAAAAATAAAACTGAAGAAAAAGATAAAAACAAAAATAAATAGAAAACATTTCTTCATGTCAAAAATGGGTAAATATTTCTGAATTTAAAAAAAGAAGGCAAGATGAAGAATATATAATAATTTTCCATTCTGAAAACATTCCCTCAAATCTCAAATACATACAAACATATATATATATATATATATATATATATATATATATATATATATATATATATGAGAAAATATTATGTTGTTCGTAAAATAATGTCGCATATTTCGAAAGAATAGAAATAAGTTCAAATTAACAAAAAACTGAATTAACTCATTTTTCAAAAACATCACCATCATTATTGGCAATGACGAAACCTATGATTTAACTACATTGATCTTTTGGTACAAGAATCCGGGATTCTGAATGTAAGGAATTCTGATAACGTCAAATTCGGAGCTTTTCTACTTATTAAGGTTTTCTTTCTAAACAGAAAAATGTGGGTTTAAATACCCCATCCTAACCATTTGATCTCTTCTTAAGTTTATTTCGACTTACGGTCATATCACGTTGAAATACCAGGTTTTTTTTACGATTACTTGGTCAGTACCTAGATGGGTCATTACTTTGGAATGCCAATTCCATGTGCAGGTGGTATAACTGATAAAGACAAGGAATTAGAAATCGGGGAGTCGAGTTCTAATCCCAGAAACGTTCGTGATATTCACTTCCGCGCGAATAACTTGGGGAAATCACCTCTAGTTCCCCACCCCACCCACGGTTTCATTATTCCGGACCGAATAACTTAGTAACTTACTATTATTTTCAAAAATGCTTGCAATCTAAAAAATATTTTCTGGCTTGAAATAAAATGAAAATGGTTTTAAAAATCATGAAAATACAAATCGATCCTAAGTTTATTTTACTGAAGGCGAAAAATTATACGCTTTCTCTTTGCGTAAATGTTCAATCTCTACTCGTTCTACATAAGAAAATAATCTTTGATGATTCCAAAATGCTGTAATAGACGAGACTTGCCATATTTCCTTGTCTGTTCACCGCTTCATAACTCTGAAGTGGAGCGGTGTCTTTTGTTTTGTTTGTCTTGACAGAGATTTATTCATTCAAAAACCCTGATTCTAGCAACAAGTAATGAAAATAATGATCTACACAG